>BMAW01115403.1:6621-16701 GCA_019974015.1 Nephila pilipes | reverse complement strand
AAGAATATTTTTAAGGCATTGTCAGAACACCATAGATCATAAAAAAATAAGCCATTTAATTTTTTGATGAGAGATTTTCATATAATTTACGAATTTTTTTAATGAAAGGGGAAAAAAATAATCGCAGTCATGTTAAAAATATGTTGGCCCATGGGGGGATCGAACCCACGACCTTCGCGTTATTAGCACGACGCTCTAACCACTGAGCTAATGGGCCACGACATTCGATGAACCAGTTTCTCCACATGCCATATAAACGTTTTCTTTCACATTTGCTTCGTTAAAAATAAGTGAAAACAGATTAAGATAAGGAAAGGCAACACATTTTTCGAGAGAAAACAGAATTATTCTGAAACCAAAACAATGTGCAGTAATTTGAATGAGTTTAAAAAAAAGTATTCATCGGAAATATAATGAATGTATAACAAACTTTTTAAAACTTGAAATAATCAAATAATAATTCATTATGATTCAATATTTCAAATAATTAAAAAATGCATGTGATAAAATCGGAGAGGGGGAAGAAAAAAAAATGTGCGATACATTGCAAAAGAAATGCCTGGCCCATGGGGGGATCGAACCCACGACCTTCGCGTTATTAGCACGACGCTCTAACCACTGAGCTAATGGGCCTCGCTGCCCACAACAAAAAATCTTAGTAAATGGATAATATTCTTCATAATAAGTACAAATAAAGGGTTTTTCATATATATTCACACTCACACAAAAAAAAATATATTATCTATGTAGAATATTTATTTCCGAAATTGAAACTTATCTCTCAGTTTCATTTTATTCATAAAGAATCTTTCAATTTCCATCGTTAAATGAAGCTTCGAAAATTAATTTAAATGAAATAGTATTAAGAAATTATAGATGCAAGTTATTCAAATTCTAGAACGATATTAGAAAGAATAGTGTCTGATCTCCACTGTAATTACAAGTTGACACACATACTTAGGACCACTTTTGCTCCAATGCCGCATAAAAACTGTGTCATCCCGTGGAAACTGTGTCCGAGTGCTCGATTTAGAACACAACACTCTTCAAATCTCCTTATGTTAATGAAATTCAGGGTGAGAATGGGGAAAGTACGAATATTTGTGTGTTTTGATGAGTAAAATAAACTGTCCAATGTGTGAGGGGTTGAACCCACGACTTTCACATTATTAACACTGTTGTTCATATAATAAAATAATCACTAATTATTAGTAAAAAGAAATGTTTTCTCTCTCTTTTTATGTATTGATATTCACACTCACAGTAAAAGTATTAAATTCATAGACAATATTTACATTCGAAAATTAAACTGACATATCAGTCTCCTTTTAATGATTAAGAATTTTTTCATTTTTTAAATTATTACATGCAAATTCCAAATTTTAGTTTAAAAATGTAGTTATATCAGAAAATGGGAATGTTATTCAGCTTTCCCATAATTGTGTTTAAAAGTAGTGACATTGATTTCCTTCGTGGTAATTACACAAGTTGACACATATCTCATTACCCCTTTTTTGTGTTCCGATGCCACGTAGAAACTGTGTCATCACGAGTTCTCAAATTAGAACAACACTCTTCGGAACTCCTTACTTTATTTCAACAACCTTTGCAGTCTTGGAGAGCTTTTGTTTACATTTGAGCGATGATTCGCAGTTCTGATGTTTTTCTGTTTTATTCAAACTAATTATTAAAATTATCTGCAACACAAACACTTAAGACTTTTTCTTGTCAGATTTTTTGCTTAATATACGTTACCTACTCATACGTTACTTGAGTTAATACATTTCATGTAAATATTTAAAAAATTACTTTTAAATAAATATAAAGTTTAATGCTTTTAGTGGAGCAAGAGAAAAAAAATAGTCCTCCCCGGCGGGGAATCGAACCCCGGTCTCCCGCGTGACAGGCGGGGATACTCACCACTATACTACCGAGGACACGACGCTGACGAAGGAGAACGATATCATGTGCCAAATAAGCGTTTCCTCCAAATAAGTTCGATGGATGTAATTAGTTGCGGTTCATTTTCAATCTCAAAAAGATGATTGAGCAAAGGAAGCAAAAGTCGTGAACAAATTTGATTCCACAGGCCCGACAGGCTGAGAAGTTTATTTATGTTCTCTTTGCATGAGAAAACAACACCTGATATGCTAATAATCTGAAAGCAATCTACAGAGGAGGGTAGGAATCTCAAAGCAATCAACGCCATACACACCGAATCAAGCGAAACTGAATGATAAGTAATCAAAGGATTAAAATGTTAGAAACCGATGAATCGTAGGAAAAGGTTGGGGAAAATTGGGGGCGGCGCTGAATCAAGGGGGGGAAAAAACCCGAAATGAATTTGCAACTAGTATTAATCTTGGAAAGACCATGATTTTATTGAATTTTTAGGTTTTGCTATATTCTCAAAGGAATGTGTTTTGTTTCTAACAATGGTAAACACGGGTGACTCCCCCTCGGGTTACTCTAGCGATCTTTCTCTATTTTCGACCCTTCTTCTTGTCAACCAATTTGTGCCTTTTCTTCAATTTCTTTTCGTCTAGATCATAGTTAAATCTTGTTTGGCGCAGCATAGCCATATCTGGCTTTTGCGCCAAAAGTTTTACTTCCTCACTTGACCCTTCTTGTCGATCACTCTTTTTTCATTGTTTTAACGTCTAGATCACAGATTTACCTTGTTTGGCGCAGTATGGCCACATCTGGCTCTCTCTCTCTCTCTCTTGCGCCAATAAAACTTCCTATCATCATCGTCATCATTTCACAACTGAATCTTCGAGTGAATTTAAAGCCTCTGGAAGATTATTTTTATCCTTGTTTTGGGATAGGGAACATTCCCGATTTACTGTCTCAATTATTCGAATTTGTTAAGTGTTTCTTTCTGTTAGAAGTAAACGTATCTTTTCTTTTTTCCTAGATACTAACTTCACGGAGTGGTGGAAGTTTATTTAAATGATTACTGGGACATCCTAACTAACTGGAGATGTGTTCCCCATCACAGAATGGCCACGGTTGCCTAGAGGTCATGGTCAGACATTCGCATCCAACAGTTTTCGTCGAGTCGTGGATTCGAGCCTTGAAGCCACTAAAGATCCGCCACGTAGCCGGGTCGCCCTTTCCTTCGTGTGGACTTCGAGGAGCGAGCACGCCTGAACTGTATGGAGCCGAATAAGCCTAACATGGCCGATGTCCTGGCCCCAAACCTAATGGAGATTGCACCTTCTGAGAGCAACTCTCCAATGCCAACTGAAAGCCAAATTTGCGAAACTATCCAGAACTTAATCCACCAAATTAACCTATTAAACCCGAGAATAAAATACATCAAGGAACTAATTGAAGTCGAAAAGAAAAACCCACTGAAAAGAGACCCTAGACCAACCATGGAACTCCAAACTGAAAAAGGAACCTTGGAAACAGAACTTGAAAGACTTACAGGTGAGCTGAATTCTTATTCACTTTGCCCAGTACAAAATTTCAAATTACATAAAGATCTAAATTTCAACTTAAATAATCTAAAAAGTCTAAGAAAAAGCATGGCTGAATCATGCAACATTACTGATGTAGTTAAGCCTAACGAACCAACTCCGAGTACTAGCAGAGCTCCTAAAGCCCAGAGAACTATCGATCAAGATGGATTCCTAATACCCACTAGAACATCTAAATTTAATAAACAACTCAATCCTCAAAATAATATAAACTTAAATACAAGCAATAGTTTTGATGCGCTTTCGGACTGCGATCCAGACGAAGCTGAAATCGACCTACCCCCACCCCCTCCAAAAATCCAACCAATCATGTTAAAGCTCACCCAGAACTACAACCTGATCATCCAAGCAATTAATAGAAATTATCCGAAGGCCACCTGCAAACTCTCAGGACAATATATAAAAATCAACCCTGAAAGCGAAGATGACCATAGGGGAATAACCACCCAACTAACAAATATGAAATCTGAATACTATGTAATACAACCACTTTCTGAGAGGCCTTTGAAAGTCTGTATACGAGGCCTACCAACTCACGCTGACCCTGATGACATAAAAGAAGACCTAGAATCACAAGGAATAAAAGTTCAAAAAGTCGCGCAACTGAAACAACTAAAAACCAAATTACCACTCCCCATTTTCATGATTGAAGTCAGAAGAACAGAAGACGCCCTGGATATATATAAAATACAAGCAGTCATGCACATGCTGGTGAAAATAGTCCCATTCAAAAAGAAAAATACAACCACGCAGTGTTATAACTGCAATTATTTTCATCATTCATCCATGAATTGCAGAATGAATACAAGATGCCTTAAGTGTGGAGCAAATCACCGAACTGGCGAATGCCAAATCAAAGAAAGAATAGAAAAGCCAACCTGCATCAACTGCAAACAAGATCACATGGCATCCTGGCAAGGATGTCCTCTTTTCCCCAAAAGAAAGCCTAAAAATGGAGAACCCACCAAGAAAACTAATGATAGAAACATAATACCCACAACCAGAGCAGTGACTGCCGACTTCACCTTTGCAAACATCTGCAGTAACAATGCAAATCAACAGATGGAGCCACCTGTCCTCCCAAACATTGTCGAAGCTTCAAACCAGTTTGAGCCATTAGATCCTCCTACTTTCAACACCAATAATAAAAATTCAAATTCAAATAATAATAGTACAGGCAATTTTAATTTTATAACTGCAATTAGCGAACTACAGAATCTATTTAACAAATTTCCTAAGTTATTTGAAGCCCTAAACAACATGTCAAAAGTCAGCAATGACCTAGACAAGCTCAATATATTTATAGCGGGTGTAGTCGCCTCACCACCCACATCCCACAACTAAAATTCAATCTCCTCGGCCTCAAACTGGTTACCTGGAACGCCCTAGGGGTAAAGTGTCGTGATATTGAATTACGACACTTTATTGATAAGCACTCCCCAGATTTAATTTTATTACAAGAAACACATCTAGGACCGGGTATAAAATTCTCTATGCCTAACTACACCATACACAGAAATGACAGACCTAACACGAATAACAGATTCTCCGGCGGCACGGCAATCTTAATCAAAAAAAACCTCCCACACTACCAAATACCAACACCCACACTAAATGGTGTAGAAGCAACTATCGTTGCACTCACCCCTTCAGACGGAAACCCCATTCTTATTACCTCAATGTATATCCCACCAATTGTTAACACCTCACTTGTTCCAAAATACATACAAACAATACAAAACTTAGGGTCAATCTCATTAATTTGCGGAGACCTTAATGCTAAGCACACTAGCTGTTCATATAATTCATCTAGAGGAAATGCACTAAGAAATTTTGCCGATCGAAACGGCTTAGAAATCTTAGCCCCGCCCACACCAACACGCTACGGCTATAACTCCGCCTCCACCATAGACATAGCAATAACGAAGAACTTTGATTGGCCCGCTCAAATCCACTCGCTACCGGAGTTAAGTAGCGATCACAACCCAGTTCTTATCCAATCTTTTTTTCGGGATCGGAAGAACAACCATAGTCTTATGAGTTGCATTTCAAGCTCGCTTTTTTATACTATCTCTGATTGATTCTAATTTCCTAAGCAGCACTTTTCAGTGCTTTTTTTTGCGAGGGGAATTTATCCCATCCTCATTGATACGACTTGCTTACGACCATGGAATCGGACCTGGAATCCCTCCCTGACCAAGATATGAGCTCTCACTCAAGTTCCTCACGTGCCTCCACTCCCACGCAACCTGAGAACTTCTACTCAACATGCCAGAAGAAAAAACTCATCGAATTGGAACTAAAAACGTACACGGATTCAATTGACCATACGCAAATCCTAATCAAGAACCTGGAACGACAAGGACTCCAAAACCACCCAATTTATACCAACAACTGCAAAATGATTCAAGGACTTATTCATCAAAGGGAACTTCTCACCGGTGAGTACGCTTCTTTAGCGCCTTGCGATGCTGCAGGTTGCCCAGCGCACCACACACCTCCCTCCTCACCCACCCGTAGCACTACTAAAAGAAAAACTGACTCCGACGGATTTACCACACCCCCAAAAAACAAAACAAAAAGACAATTAAATTTAACCACAACTATTAACCTGCCATTACAAACCCAAAATAAGTTCGCTGGCCTCACAATTTCGGAAATTGAAAAAAATTTACCAACAAACCAACCATCTACCTCTCACATTCATGCACCCACTGTTAAAAATCACACTCAAAATACTATCACTCCTAAAAACTTACCACCACCAATAATGTTAAAAATACATAAAAACTACAGGAACCAATTAAAAGAACTCACATCAGCCGTACCTAAACTCAGGACCAGGTTGTCAGGAGAGTATATTAAACTCTACACAGACACGCCCGAAGAATACCGGAAATTAGCAAAGACTCTTGAATATACCAACTACCAATACTACGTGATCCAACCAAAAGATATTAGGCCTTTAAAAATTGTTTTAAAAGGACTCCCAAGGGATACTCCCACCACAGATATTGAGGAAGAACTCACGGAATTGGGCTTCACATACACAAAAGTGAACCAACTTATAAACCGCCGCACAAAATTGCCACTTCCGGTCTTCATGGTGACCCTGCCCAGAAACGATAAAAACCAGAAAATTTATGAACTCACAAACATTTGTTACATGTCTATCTCTGTAGACGAATATAAATCAAACCAAGTGACGCAGTGCTTTAACTGCAATCATTTTCATCACTCATCACAAAACTGCCATATGGAACCGAGATGTATCAAATGCTCCGGAACACACACCACCAGAGAATGCGAAATCCAGGGCAAGATAGAAGATATTAAATGTATCAACTGCAACACCATAGGCCATGCTGCTTCCTACGGAGGCTGTAAAGCCTTCCCAAAACCACCAAAAGGCTCCGAATCCAAAAACTTCTCAAGCAAAATAAGAGAAAATTTCTCATACGCTAATGCTCTCTCATCCAATCAACAGATGGCGCCACCCCAGGAAGTCCCTCCCACAAGAAAAACGGAAAAAACCAGAACCAGCAGAAAACGGACAGACAATAATCCTATCTCTGCCCTACTAACAGCCATAGAACAACTAAAAGAATTAGCGGAAATATTCTCCCTGATACCTGGTCTACTCACTCTACTTCCAAAAATAAGAAATGCCAAATCAAACGAAAACAAAAAATTTGCTATACTAGAAGCCATCATGCAAAACAATCTCGATGATTAATAGCCCTAACTTAAATTTTAACCCCCTGGGTCTCAGGATATGTTCATGGAACGCTAATGGCGTTAAATCCAAAATAGTAGAGCTTAGGGAATTTATCTCCAAATACTCACCAGACCTCGTTTTAATCCAAGAAACGCACCTAAAAATTAACCAAAATATCTTTATTCCAAATTATACCATCTATAGAAACGATCGTATCACTGAGGCAGCTGCTTCCGGTGGAACCATGATACTCATCAAAAGAAATCTTAGACATCACTACCTGCCAACCACACCGCACCAATGGGTCGAATCCACATCCATAGCCCTCACTCCACCAAATCAAGATCCAATCACCATTACCTCTATCTATGTTCCCCCCAGCACTAACCCACACCTTTTCACTATAGACTTGGAAAACATTTTACAAACAAATAGTAATTGCATCATATTTGGTGACTTTAATGCTCACCATCAAAACTGGAATTGTCACAGAAACAGCACTCGTGGTAACCAACTCAACCACTTCGCAAATAAATTAGACCTCAAAATTCTTTTTTCTCCTACACCCACCCGCTTCGGCCATAACTCCCAATCTACAATAGACATAGCCCTTATTAGGGAATTTCACCACCCCTACAACATTACCTCTATCCCTGAACTCAGCTCTGATCACAACCCTGTTTTACTTGAATTCACATACAACATACCATATGAATTAAATAATAGATCCACTTACACATGTTGGTCAGCTTTCACATCTCACCTACACAACACCACTAATTTTTTAAATATAGCAGACATTAACAACACACAACAACTTGAAACCAACATAAATACACTGACTAACAACATTATTAATTCTCACAAACATGCCTCTAAACCAGTTAAACACACAAATAAATCCTTTACTCCCACGCACATTAAAGACCTCATTAAAACCAAAAATAACCTTCGAAAACAATACCAAAGATCCCTCAATCCTAGCATTAAAACACAAATTAATAGATTGCAAAATAAAATTAAAAGAGAAGTTCATAAATTTTCACAAAAAACATGGAATCTTAAACTTGAAAACTTAAACACGCAAGACAACTCACTATGGAATATTACTAAATTTTTTAAAAATAAAAGATCTACAATCCCCACCCTAAATACACAACACGGCACTGCAATTACAAACGAACAAAAAACAGAAACACTTGCTGAACAACTCGAACAAAATTTCCAAAATAATCCATCCACAGATCCCGACTTTGATAACAACGTTTCACTCACGATTCAAAATTTCCTCTCCTCCCCTCCCCCTCACGAACACACCACACCCACCACCCCACAGGATATCATCGATTTTATTAAAAAACTAATAAACAAAAAAGCCCCCGGCAAAGACATCGTCACTAATAAAATGCTTAAAAACCTACCACTCAAAATTATTTTCCTTCTCACTATCATCATTAATAAAATTCTTTTCTATAACCACTTCCCTCAAAACTGGAAAATAGCTATAATCTTTCCCATCTTAAAACCAGGTAAAAATGCACATCTTCCCGACAGCTATCGACCCATATCTCTTCTCTCCACCCTAGGAAAACTCACAGAATCTATCATTCTTGAAAAACTTAAATACTTTCTAACAACTAACAATCTAAACAACCCTAATCAATTTGGTTTCACCCCCCAACTCTCCACCCTCCACCCCCTCCTCAAACTAACAGAAATTATCTCCTCAGGTTTTACACAAAAAAAATCTACCGGAGTGGTCTTCCTGGACATTGCTAAAGCATTTGACAGAGTCTGGCTTAAAGGATTAACTTATAAAATGATAAATGACAATTTTCCTCCCCCCCTCATTCTTCTCATCCACTCCTACTGCAACGAACGTTTCTTCCAGGTCAGAATTAATGAATCCCTTTCCACCCCTCGTAAAATAAACTCAGGAGTAGCTCAAGGAAGTTTAATCGGACCATTTTTATTCAATTATTACCTAAATGATATTCCAAATTACTCACTCACAACTTTAAATATGTATGCAGATGATACGGCCATAGTCGCAAAATTTAAAAACCCCAAAACAGTAACTTTCGCCTTAAATAAACACCTTGAACTACTCCAAAATTACTTTAATAAATGGAAAATTAAAATTAACGTTGAAAAATCCAAAGCAGTTATTTTTACTAAAAGGAGAACAAACCCCCCACCTCCCACCTTCTTCCAAAAACAAATCCCTTGGGATACCTCCGCTAAATATTTAGGTTTAACATTCGACAAACATCTGACCTGGAAAAATCACATTCTAAACACCAGAGATAAATTCAGAAAAATTTCGCACAAAGTCTACCCATTAATTAATAGAAAATCTTCCATGAATCTACAAAACAAACTCCTCATCTATACTGCCATTATGAGACCGCTTATTAGCTACGCAGGCCCAATTTGGGCTTACTGCGCTAAAACAAATCTCAATATTCTTGAAACATCTCAGAGCTCTACTATTAGAATGATCACCAGGGCTTCCATGTACATGAAAAATAGATATCTACAAAGCACTTCAATTACCAACTTCCAAACAACACATTCAAAAACTCGCCTCAAGGTTTTTTAACTCTCTCGAAAATATAAATAACCCAAATATTCAAAATCGAGAATTATACTCAATAAATTCTAAAACCAAAAGACCCAGGAAAATACTTTTTGACTACAACCCGCCTTAATTCACCCACAATTCATATTTTTAAGCTCCGCCCATCCAACATATAGTAACTTTCACTCATACGCTGGCAGCCACTAGCAGCATCGCTTCAACTCACTCAACAGCTAATCCAATAGCTTGTTCTCATCATCCATCTCTGCAATTTCTTTTCGACTCTCGGTTCTTCG
>BMAW01115401.1:0-64982 GCA_019974015.1 Nephila pilipes | reverse complement strand
ATCTTAATCCATCTCTTTTATTCTCTCTCTCTATTTCACTCCATCTTTGTTTTTCTCTATTTTTCCATCTCTTTCTGTCTCTTATCTAAGTGCCAAAAAAGGACTAGAGTTAGGATAACTAAACAAGATTGGTACCTTAAAAATTTGTATTATTAAAATGGATAGCTTAATAATTTTTAGTTTTAAAATTTAAGTTTTCATACTTTTACTTTAACAATTAGACACATTATATATTTTTTGTACACTTTCAAATGCTGATAACGCATAAAGCTATAATTTCAGAAAAAATACATTCGCTCATATGAATTTTATTACGGTCTTCCAAAATATTAAAAATTAATTCTATTTTAAAATCGAAATTTTTAAAGAATATCAAGACACACGAAGAAGAGTTAAGTACTATTTGATTTTTATACCTTTATAAAACGCCTTGTTTTTGTGACAAATATCTTTGAAAATTATTAAAACAACTTTTGTGTCTGCATAATAAAGATATTTTGATTATTTTAAAGAATTCTAAAATTGACTTTTAATCAAAAAGTTGTTTTTTCTTAGTTAAATATGATTTTGGAGACTTATAGGCATTTCGTTACACTTTCAAAAAAAGACAAATGGATTAAGTGCCAAATATTTTATGCTTTTGTAAGAAATGCTTGTGCATATACTGAGCAAAGTTATTATTTTTTCTATAAGCAAAGCATAAATTTTTTAAGAAACTTTTATATATGAAAAAAAAAAAGAAAATTAAAATTTTAAAAATTTTTAAGTTCTGCTATTTGTCCAAAGAATATTGAATACAGTGATCAATTTCTGCTATTTGTCCACTCAGGTGTCGTACACGTCACTTGACTGATTTTCAAATTTATGAGATGTGTGGCCAACAGCCCTCGTGTTGCTTCTAGTGCGACGTTTATAAAACCAAACCAAACTAAAACCTATAAATTCACTTTTAATTCTATGCAATTGTACTGTCAAGTTCGCTGTTATAAATCTTTTCACTAATTATATGTTTCAGAACTGAAGGGAATATACTTCACGACGTAATTAACAGTTTTTTGTAACATTGAACAAAGAAGTTTATACAATGTTGTGTTGATACATTTAGAATCTTGTAAAAACAGAATTTAGATATTTCTTCATGTTTTGCAAATACAAATAAAAACTGCCTTGCTGCTTGCATCATTTATAAGTTTTTTTTCCTTAAATTTTCATTGCAGCAACCTTTTCTCATATCTCTACTGATAACTACTGGAGCAAAAGCGCCTAATAACTGCATCGTCACTTAATTCCCTTCTGGCTTGGCTACCGAAGAGCATATAGGTCAGAATTGTCTTCCGACCCAAAAGTGGATAGTTCGTACCTTTTCCACCATCGCCAACATAAACCGAACTCCACTAAAATAAAGATACAAAAAAAAAAAAAAAAAAAAAAATCAGTGAACCCTCAGGAAGCATTAATATTATAATTTAATTACTTGAATACTTAAAGCACCTATATAGATATCACAATAGTGACACATTTGGTATGATATTTATGATTTTTATTCGATAAATATAAAAAGTCTCAAAAGGTATGAATAACTTAAAATTTTAAAAGAAAAGAAAAATAACCTTTTTATAGTTTTTTCTTACGTCCCAAATTTAAGTGATTACTCTTATTATAAAAACATAACTTATTAATTTGTAATATTTAATCTGAAATTACAGATATTGTGGAAATTTGTGTTTAAAACATAATTTCATTACCACATTACTCCACAGAAAATCGTCATCTACTCATCTACTCATGTAGAACTTATAGTGTTTACTGAAATAATAAATTCTTTACCTGTGCAATGACTCGTGCATTCTTCTAAAACTATAGTTACCAGTTCCAAACGAATGCACAATAAATAACCGGTTGCAAAATCGAAACCAATC
The DNA here is from genome assembly GCA_019974015.1 of Nephila pilipes. NCBI lineage: Eukaryota > Metazoa > Arthropoda > Arachnida > Araneae > Nephilidae > Nephila > Nephila pilipes. Next base: position 63,063 of record BMAW01115401.1, on the reverse strand, counting down.
ATTCATGCTAATACTTAAGATACTTTGTAAAATTCTCAGATTTCAAAATTGTTCTTCTTGAGTAACCAATATTTTGTCAAAAGTATTCGTTAAAATGTTCGATTTTATTTATTTTCGGGTCAATGGGCTCAATTTCCGAAGAATCAATTCCCACCCATCGTATTTGCTCTTGCATTCTTCTGTAACTATGGAAACAAATTAATCTCGAAAACATGACCATCGAATGCAAAATCGGAACTAATCTCTTATGCTAATGCTTAAGAAAGATTGCGGAAGCTCTCGGATTTCGAGTTGTTTACAAATGTTTCAAATACTTTGATATTTTAACACTTGCAATTGGATAAAGAACGGGTTTTGTTCAGAAACTTTCGGCAGCTGAGTTGAAATTTGTTTTTCGATTATTGTAACTAAGCACTGCGGTGCAAACATCTCAACTTTTCACATTCTGAAAGGAAGTAGAACTTTCATATCAATAAAACGAAGAAATAATTAGAAGAAATAATTAATTTCGTATATTGGCGACGTAATTTTGAGCCTCTGTCAAGTGACGAGGACGAAAATTGAGTTGACACCTCCCCTCCTAACTACTACACCACACCAAAGGATACTTTTTAGTCTCGAACCGATTTAATGTGCATCACACCTATCAACACAATGGGTCCTCCGTGACATCAAGGGTCAAACCCACGAGTCGACGAAAACCGCTGGCCGTGAGTCAGCGACCTAAACCACTAGGCTATCGCGGCCACCGCATTACTACAAATAACTAACTTATTTTATATATGTTAAGAGCTTATATTCAGAAATTATCTGAAACAGATATTTAGAGTTGTCATTTTATAAGTAAAAAAAATCTGCAGCATCTTTATTTTGAATTCTTCGAGAAGTCATATAAAATATTACAACTCCTCAGCTAAAAGAAGAATTATTCAGTTGTACGAAAACGTATTTTTTTAAGTTTCAAATCCTGTTACAAAAAAAAAAAACTTCATACTGATCATAATTACACTTCTCCGCAACAATTTATACTAAATTGTTACACACAGTTGTCAAATTGTGAAAATCAAAAAAAAAAAAAAACGTTTCAAAATTAAGGGCAATATGGATAAAAATCGAAATGTTACAGATTTCAAATACATGAATATGAACAGTGAAAAATAAAAGCTACATTCGGGAATAATAATAAAACAAACACGTTATTAATAAATTGAAATAATAATGTATAGATATATTTATACAATTTTACTATAAATACTACTTAGCAATAATTTCATAATTTGTGCTATTGGTGATCCACTTCAAATCTATTCAAAAGTCCTTGCGGGGTTGAACATTAAATTTAAATTTGAATTATTTGAAAATAACGTGTACGAAATCGCACTTTTTGATTTTAAAAACACAGACAATAAACTGGAGTCTGTCGTAATTTTGGTCTTCTTATTAAGATTCCTTTTAATAACTTGATTCATTTCTCGCTACAACTTGTATGCTCAGAACTGGGAATTAAATTTTTATACATTTGAACGAAAGCACGATTGGGTTCAAATCTTGAATTTTTCACGAGTTATCATCTTAAAGTAAGCGTCCTATGATAAATAGAAACAACGTCCTTAAAAAAAATAATTTTACTTGCAATTTAAGATAACTGAAACTTTAATATGCCTTATTTATTGAATTAAGAATTAGAGTATTGATTCCATAAGTTTAATGGTTATGAGAATTTGATAAATATAAATCTTAAAAAAATGACTTTTGTATTTGCAAACAAACATGCCATGATATAGGAGAATTTTTTTTTTATATATATATTTGCGATTTTTTCAAAATGTTGTGGCTGCGGTGGCCTGTTGGTCATAGTCGCGGACTAACGGCCGCCGCTGTTTCTCATGAGAAGTGGGCTGAAGCTCTGAGGCGGCATAAGGCCGGTAGTGTAATGGGGCTGATGCAAGTTAAATCTGGTTGAGTTCCCAAGTCCTTCCGTAGTGTGGTGTGGAAGTTTGGAGAGAGAGAGATGTTAGCTCAGGTGTCGTTCTCGTCTATTGAGCGAGGTTCACAATTACGAGGACCGTCGTTAATCATCTCTTGTTGCTTCTTAAGGAGACGTTAGAAAACAATCACAGTTCTCAAAAAGTTATTTTTTTACGAACATCTGGCATACTTCCCTTAAAATCAACATTATTAATAGTACTGATATTTTCCAAATTATATAATTAAGTAATTTCCTATACAATGAACATTTTTTTTTCTAATAAACACACCTGGATTTTAGGTATCGCATGATATTTGTATATATATCAAGGAAAATTTAAATGGCACAAATTAAAATCTTAAAATTTTATTAAATTTAAATATTGAAAATCATAATTTCCCTCAGTGCATAGAATTGTCTATTTAAAAGTTCTGTGCAACGTTATTAATTGCTCGTACGTAATTATTTATTTTTAAAAATGTGATTTTCTTTTCATAAAGTTTAGAGAATTATTCCATTGAGCATTACGGATTATACTTCTCTCAAGCCCATATTACTTTTTAAATTCAATATGATATATATTTACACAATTAAAACTAAAATTTTAAACACTTTTTAAAAAGAAAAAAGTTGCAATTATCCTGATGTTAACATATTACCGCTATTTCTTTTAGTTAAGAAAATTAAGGATTAGTTAAACTTAGCATTAAATAAGTACATTTTGTCTCGTAGATGAAGATTGTTTATTAACGTTGCACAGAGAAGTAACATGAGAAGTATAAGCTGAATGTCCAAGGGGACCAAGCTCACCCAAAGGGATAGAACTACTAACTGCCACTCCCAGGAAACATTCACCACCACACTCAGCATTTACTGGCAAAAAGAAAAAAAAAATTACAACAATAAAAGGTAAAATATAGCAGTACATGTTTGGACAAAGAACTTAAGATATTACAAAATTTCGAAGTTCAAAAGTATATAAAATCTTACAAGGGTGACGTCATAGTTTTATACTTCCCATTTTCCATTTTTCTTTCTTTCTTTTTTGAATGCGTATCAATATGTATTCCACTGACGTCTCAACTTCCTGTCAACATTAGATGCTGACATTCTTGCCCACAGACAAGTAACTCTTGTCCAGCGACGGACAGTCACAGCTATGGTAAAAGGTGTGCACACAATGGAAAATCGAAGTTTTCAGAAATGAAATGAGAAATTATGTGAGGCACTAGCGCCCTCTAGTTGTGAAGAGTCCGCCAGCGCCTGTGGCAGTAAGGACGTAACCTCCGGAAGACGAAACACGCCATGATGAGCTTTAATCTCTGTGAAGGACCTAAGTCCATTCTGAGTTGAATTTCTGTATTTTGTGTTTGTTTCATATTTGTCAAGTTTCGTCCTGTAATAAAACTGATTAGAAATGAATGCTCGTAATTAATTGACACCATAAAAGAACACCAGCTATCATAAATTGGTGTCGCGAAGTGGACTGGTGTCTTAACGAGCATATAAGTAAGTAGAAATTTTCGTGTGTTTCGTATATTTATTCTTTGGATATCTATATACCGCAAAAGTATGCGGAGACTGCTCAAGAAAGGCATTTTCTTATTATTTGAATATGGAGAAAGTAAAACTTTTAACTAAGAAACGAGATTACTTGAGAACTTCTTTAACAAATACCCTAAACAAAGCCGAAGATGAAATAAAAATTATTGATAACTTTAATGTTCTCGAAGATTCTTTAACTTTAATCCTGGAAAAAGAAAAAGAACTTTAGAAGCTCGATGAAGAAATTGAAAATTTTCTTGGTGATGAGTTAAAATTACGAAAAGAAATCGAAACCACCATGACGTATAAAGATAAAATAACTTTATCGAAATCGAAAATAAATAGATATTTAAAAAATAGACAGGAAGCAATTAAAACCAATACAGATCTTAAAACAACTGAAGTTTCGGGAAAGAACGAAAACCAAAAAGCGCGACTTCCGAAATTAGAAATTTCTGAATTTACGGCGATGTTAGTCAATGGATTAGTTTTTGGAACGCGTTTAAGGTCGCACTTCACGATAATAGTTCACTTCTGAAAGTGGAGAAATTTAATTATTTAAAAACTTACTTAGGTGGAGCTGCCGTTAATGCGATAGAAGGATTTTCAATTTCAGATACAAATTATGATTTTCTTATAAATATTTTAAGTACTAGGTTTGGAAGACATATGCAAAAACTTCTTAATCTTTCTCCTGTTTCACGATCCAGTGATATTTTTAGATTAAGAAAGCGTTTTGATACCATTGAAATACAAATTCGAAGTTTATGTTCTTTAAAAGTAAAACCAGAATCGCATAATAATATGCTAATCCCTGTATTATTCAGAGTTATTCCAAATGATTTAGTATTAGAATACAGTCGTAATAACGATGGCCAGTCATGTTTTGATGATTATAAATTTTTGGATTTCCTAAGAAATGTAATACAATCTCGTGAACGAGCTAATATGTTTAATTGTAATGACAGATCATCAGCCTATGATCAAAAATGTAATTAGTCATTCTAAATCATTCCGGAAAGATTTAAATCGTTATCCACCCACGTGCAACGAAAACGAACCAAGGTCGATCGTTCCCTTTTCTGCTGCAGCTGTAGTAAAAGTCGGAAAGCATGAATCATTGGACTGTTTCGATACACATATTTCTGTTAAGGAAGAAAAATTAAAAAATCGGGGTAGATGTTTTATTTGTTTTGGCAGGAAAAACAAATAAAACATCTAAGGATTGTAAAAATAAACTGAATTGCGAAATATGCCGTAATAAAAATCATAATACATTATTATATACTTTAGGAAAAAAAAGAACTCAGAAATTAATGAACAGATTAATAAAAACGAAAATCATTCGCTGATGTTTTATGCGGCTTACCGAAAATGCCGGATAAAAACAAAACTTTGTTTGATTGTTTTGATTCTTTAATCACTATTCAAGTAGATCGCAATAATAAGACATAAACAACTGTTGTGGATACTGCAACCCAATTGTCAATAATTAAAACCAATATGGTACCTGAACACTATAAGAATCCGTGTGGAAAGGTTATTTTAAAATCTTCTTTTGAGCATAAGGTCACTGCACCATTAATAAATGTGAATTTAGTAATTATAAGCTCCGAGTCTAATGCTGTATATAAACCTGTTACAATCGTGTGTGCAATGGTACATAATTTAGTGCATGATATTTTATTAAGCTTGAGTACTTATAACGATTTGATTGCTACTAAAAATCATTTTGAAAGTTAAGTAAATAATCTTAGTGTTGATGAAGTCCAGTTATCTCATGAGTACATTTCTGTCAATCCTGATGAGAATAATCCTGATGAGAATACAATAAATATAAAGCCTAATTCTATTCAACATAGCACGATACCAATGCACAGTGCCATTGGTTCTGTAAATAATTTAACTAGTTCTGGTATGGACAGTGGTAATGTCAACAAAGATTTAGTTTCAGATTCAAATAAATTTCAATTTGAACAAGAAAATGATGAAAGCCAAGCTAAATGTTGGCAAGATGCCAATAATTCTTCAAATGGTTTTATGATTGAGAATAAGTTCTTGTATCATAAAGATAAGATTTTAGATGAACTCGTCTGCCAGCTAGTTGTTCCTTATGAGCGCAGAGAACAGTTGTGAGAACTCGCACATTCCAGAGCATGGGATGAGCACCTGCGGAAAAAGAAAACTTTAGAACGATTAAGCTATTCATTTTTCTGGCCTATCATGAAAAAGGATGTGCAAAATTTTTGTGACACTTGTGTTTCATGCCAGTTACAAGCCAAAAATAAACCATGTGATGAAATTCCCATAACTCCTGTAATCCTACCTAATGAACCTTTCCAAAATATTTCTTTTCTCAAAGCAATGTCTATTATTAATAAGTATTTTTTTATGAAATAAGAGAAAAAAATTAAATTTCCAAAATTACAAAGCTCTATAATGTTTTCAAAGAAAATATACAGCAATATCACTGAGAAATTTGGCTCACTATTTTTTTGTGCATTGTATAGAATGAATACTTTACCATTACTGCGCGCATCAAAGAATCCTAGCTCCATTAATAATTTTACGATATAAGTAAAAAACAAAAGCAAAAATCAAGAGTCTTGAATTTGGAATTTTATTTTTCCCCACATGCATATTAATTCCCTTAAATAAAAAGCAATATCAGATATTTACCTCAATAAAAAAGATCAAGGACATTATCCAAAAAACCATTTCTGACTAATCCAAAAACTCAATGAAATTCTCTTTCATAACGCTTTAATAATTGCTGATTTATGATTAGAAATTATTTGGAAAAGGATGATTAAAGGACCGAAAATGTAGAACTATAATCTCCCTTCAATTGCATTTTTAAGATGCCCTTTGAAAACCCTTAGAACAAACAACAATCACAAATTAGTCCTTTCGCTTCTAAAAGCATAGAGGAAATTTTAAAGCAACAAGCAAGTCTTCAGTTCAATCCATTCTATATTTTCATAAAAATGCGAGGCGAAAGTGCGGAGAAGCAAGTGATGGAATTTGGAAAATTCGTAATGTTGCTATGACGTCACGATATTTCTCAAGCACTTTATTTTAAAAATAATCAAAGAAAAGAAAAAGACACCTATAATTTCGAAACACATCTACATGTGAACTGCTTGTATTCAAGAAATAGCTTAGCTTTTCCTCTTATATGTTTTATCATAGTATTCTAAGCCTTTGTTCTGCATAGTAATATGGATTATTATAATTTCCTTGAGAGTTTATTCAAAAAGAAGAAAGTTGAGAACAGATGCATTATTCTCTCAAGTACTTCGGGACAGATGTATTATAACCAAAAAATAGTAATGGCGCAAAAAAAATAATAAAATAAAAGGACACAGAAACACCTCATCACTTTAAACGAGCTCTAAGCAAAATGGAATGCGTCGTCTCCATGAGCATAACAATCGCAAAATCTTGCCTTATGTCGAAGCATATCAAATGAGGGGAAATAAAACCTTAACATACAAATAAAATAGTTTAATAAATGAGAATGTTTAAAATACATTTAACGAATGTACTTCGATTTAAATTGTACTTATGATATCATATATACCAATATACTTATTATATGTATAAATATATATATGAATGTATTTATTTACGAAAATTAATATACTTATATTTAATTACAATTTACACAAACGAATATACTTATACATTTACCCCTAAACACATACATAATACGTATATTATGTTATAAAAATATATGAAGAAAGAAATATTAAATTGAACGATAGAAGAAAATTTAAAATTTTACTTTTTCCAACAAAAATAATTAGAGTAAACCATACATCATATTCAGCTATAAAAATATATTTCTTCATTATCTGATAACAATATACTATTGAAAACTTTTTTTTCTTCTTTTCACACATATATCATTACGTGCATACTAAACTAAAATACCTCTACTTTAACTTTTACTTAACTTTAAACTTTACTTAAGGTTCTCCTTATTTTTCACCTTTTCGATAAACTACTTTTCTTTTTCACAAAACTCGATGTAACTTATTATTATTTAAAACTCATAAATCATATCACTTCGATTCTTCTTTAAGGTAGCTCACTTAGCTAAATACAAATACTTTCCCTTAAAATTCATATGAGATCAGACATACTTTTTAATAACAATAACAGCTTAATTTATTCAGTCAACACTATTCCTGACGCGTTACCTTTGTGATCAGTGCAGTTTACAGTTAGCACTCAATCACCCCGCGAATTCACAACTCTCCCGAGTATGTCCCTTTACAAAAATACGCCCTCTACAGGTAGGGTTTATATATATATATATATATATATATATATATATATATATATATATATAAGCACGGGAGATAACAATACACTACCTCTAATTTTTCAAAAAACTTATATTTCACTATGTGAATTACGATTTTATTATAACTGTTCGGGGAACTCACTTTGTGTGAATAAGACACATGGAAACGTTCAAAGGAAAGAATATAAACTCAATGAAGTTCGCAGAAGGCGATTGGATGGTCTTCGGTAGGAGGGCAGCACCAGGGTGATCCAAGATATTTACAATGACATGTTACAGAATATTTTTTAGTGCACGTAAGCACCCCATTGGTAGAAAGGACAAGCCTACATTTAGTTTAAGTGTTGAACAACTAAATGCAGTGAAGTTTCTTCCGTTAATTGAGATACATTTATAGTCTTATATAATAATACTCAAAAATATATTTTGGCAATACGAATGTGGAACAGAAAACTTCTTAGTATCATCAACAGAAGACTAATTAAAAATTCTATTTAGACCATTCATTTCAAAAGTTGGCCCGAGTCAGAAACAATTACACTAGATCTAATTAAAATCATAGTAACCGACACCAAATATCCTATTGTCCTTAATTTCTTGGACACATGATGCTATTTAAGCTTCTAATTTTTCTCAATACACATATCCAATCAATCAGTCAGTATTTTCGGAACTCTCACCTATCTATTTCACTGCACTTTTTAGTATATTTATAGCAATCTAATTGATATAAATCCTAATGTATTCACAATCCATGGTTCTCAGATCAAATAATGTCAGAGATAGGCCCTTGAGATTATTTGAAAGGAAATACGAAAGATAATGCATTAAAACATCGCCATATATAATGATATGCTAAGCAAAATTGTCAAAATACCACAAAACTACAAAAAAGTTGAAAAACGTGGCGTGATAAGATAGTAATTTTTTTGTAATTTATTGAATTAATTTATAGTATTTATATACATTGAAGTCAATAAAAACACATTATTTTAAAGAAATTACTTACATATGAAACAAAATCTTACATTTTTTTTTTTTTCAAAATTCCTGCAGGGCAGTAAATAAAAATTGCTTTGAAATGTGGATTATTATATTTGGCATAGTTGAACTAATAATATAGGATACATTGACCGTTTTGTTTACCTCTATTGAATGGCTAAATAAGTGAGATATCATAATTACCTGCTACATTCAACACAAATCATACTTTTTACAACTATACTACATTTAACACACACATATCGATTACATTTGCAACATGTTTGTGCTGCCTTGTTTTTATTTCGTAGCCCAATTTGGCATTAGGTACGATTTTTTGAGTTCAGTAACTGGCTAGAAATTTGAGAAATAGTACAGTGGGGTGGGTTTGATTATTTCGTGATTTTGTCGAAGTTCTTCAGAGAGTTGAAGCAATAAATCTCTTCTAGATTATTGTACTCCCTGTAGCTTCTTTGTACCCAATCCAATATTTTGGAAGCTTATTCCAAAATATTGTTAAAAACGTGCTATCTTCGATTTCCTGCTTTTACTCAACAGTTATGCGACATGTGGTCAAGAATGTCTGCACCATACTTTGTAGAATTATAAAATGCCACAATTTCGGGCACTTTCTTTTCATTACCAATTATGATAATAGTTTGGTGTAGAATGCTCAGAACCCAAACATTCTTGTTCTTCTTACATTGATACACAGTCAAGGTGGAATCATTAAATGTTTATAACACGAACAAAATGAAAATGATGATGGAACCTTTGGTTCCCCATCATACGTAAAACGACATATTCTGAAATTGATATCATCCTTTCATAGGATATCATCTTTTCTTAAATATGGAATGTCATTTATCATGTATTTTGATTCAACATCTGTTGCAATCCAAAATTTAAAACCAAATTTATCAGGCTTAACTTGGTATGTATCGTAAGAATAGGTTTCTAGTTTTAGATGGAAATAATTGCTCTTCTTCTATTATATTTTTCGGTTGGTTCCAAGAAATCGAGTTTTCAACGAATCGGTCCCAAACAAAGGATATTGGAGAAAATTTATCGTTTTGTAATCTTTGAGATATTCTAGAATTTTTTTTATCAAATCTCAAAAATCTCAATATTTCCTTGAACCTATCCCGAGGCCTAGTATCACGAAAAAGGTCCCCACGTCTTATTCCATAAATTACTGGCAGATATTCCTTTGGCACAATATGCTCCTCGGGGGTACGAAAGAGCTAAAAAGGCATCTAACTCATCCATTGACAACGACCAGTTTTCATTTTGTAATTGCCTTCGAGCATCTGTTTCAATACATTCCAGTATTATTTTCCTCATAGAGTGTTCTACTAATAGATTAAAAATCGCGAGACAGTATATTTTGGCTTTGAAAGCAATCAGGTTTGCTATTATTAGGCATCCTTGCCCACATCGTGCCGTCTCGTGCTACTTCATTACTTGATGTAGGTCGGTCCCACATCAGAATTCTTCAGTAATGTGACATTGTTTTCAGTCTACCTTCTTTCTCGTTTATTTTTAGAAGTTGTTTTGTAGATTTAGTTTTGGTTACCGAAATTTGTTTTTGTGCTTCGTCCTCAAATTCAGAATCAGTGTCAGATGTTTCAATTTTCTGAGGAAAATATTCGTCATACTCCTTAGGTATTTCTTTTCCTTCTGATTCATGTTCCTCTAATTCACGCTAAAATTGGGCAATTTCTTCGTTACCGAGATTCTTACTATGAGGCATGTTTCACTGATATCGAATACTATTCGAATAATACTATTTGCTCATTATTACATATCATCTCCCTTTGGAGCGATAGTGACTGAACAAACAGGTGTTTCACTTGAAAAAAACATCTGCTTAGCATTTCATGTGAAAACATCTGTCGTTTGGAAGGGGAGATGTATAAAGGAGAGAATGGCAGATAAGGATTCTTCTATAAGTTCAAATAATAACTTTTTATTTAACCAAATATTTTTTATTACATATTTCGCTTTTATTATGATTTTGTGATTTGCATAAACGATTTCAACTAGTTTTCCACGCCTTCAAAATGGCGGCTTTTAGTCTTTTTAGTTATACTACAAATTTTCTTCCCCTCTTTACCATAGAACAAAATTTTGCGCATGTGTGTGAATGTTTCCCGTAAAAGTAATAAAATTAATAAGATTTTAGATGCCTGGGAACAAAATAAAAAAACGTAGCACATAATACAAATTGCGAAACCGTCAAAATGACGTCAACCGTCTTTCTAGTATTAAGGCTCCCGTCTACACGTCATTTTGATTTCGTGGACGTAATGTTAATCCTAAGGAGTTTCGACTTCAATTCTTACATCTTTACGATTTAATCTATTTTAATGTAATAAAGTGAATCTGAAAGAGTCAAAAAATGAAGGCTTCTGCAGAATTGTTCTTTCCCCCTGATTTTAAAAAATATTTTAAAATATTTTTTTTAAAAAAAACTGAAAAATTCGTAAGCGAATCATTGAAATAGGGGTAAACCTGTTTTTAAAAATCTAAGGGAAAAAAGTAATTCCACAAAAGCATTCATTATTGTCTGCTCTTTCGGGTGCACTTTATTGTATTGAAATAGATCAAATAGTAAAGGTGTGAGAATTAAAGACGAAATTCCATAAAATTAGCATAACGTCAACGAAATCAAAATGGTGAATAGGCGGGAGCCTTAAGATAAATTTGCATTGCTAAGATATACTTAATTCAGTATTTTATCGTCTGCTTTTATTTTAACATTTGAAGATAATTTTATCGTCTGCTTTTATTTTAATACTCGAACAGAATTTTATCGTCTACTTTAATATTTTATCCTTTCTTCTTAATTTAATATTTTATTTAAGAATTGTTTTTATGTAGTAGAATAGTATGTATTTATTATTTGTAGTGCTAACATTGGCAACGCTTTTACACTTTGGAATGTTTCGATTGTAAAATTAAAAATGAGTTAGAAAATTGAGGAGGGTATTCTGCTGTGGAACTTGGGGCTCGGAAGTATTCTTACTTAGCAGCGATTAAGAATCCTTTTCAATAATTCTATTTTTTAAAGAACTTAACTTAAAAAACCGTTAGCACCCGTTTAAATGAAATAAGAAAATCCAATTTCAATTTAGTTATTTGAAATCTATCAAAAATTCAAATCCTTAACATTAGCTAAAACGAAAAAAAAAAAAAAAGTTCTTGTAGTATAACACATATGTATATGAAGAGGACATAAATTCTATTACGGTAAACATTAGAGGTGGTGATTATGTGTACCCAGACACATTCTAATGAATTTGATGAATCATTCAGATCCTGGAATTCTGACATGGACTTTCTCCCTTTTTTTTCTTCTCTTTGAATAATAGTTGCATTCAAAACACCCAAAATATAATCTAGAAGATTAAAGTGTTCTTCCTCGACCATTGATATTTTTACATAAAGAATTATCTGAAATATTCTGTTATTATTTCTAGTGCATGCATTTTAGTAATTTTCCGTTAATCATCTGCCAATTTCGACAACATCAGATCAACGAACCAGTAATAAACATTTCGAAAACAAAGAAATTCATGTTCATAAAAACAGTGATTAATTCGCCTATAATTATTTTCTCATAATCTTCAGGTACATGAACTGAAGAGATAAAATTATGCAATATTTGGCGACTTATCGCTTGCATGCAGGTAACGGAAATATACCTATGCTATTTGCGAACGGGCGAATCTCTATATTATAGGTTGCCAAAGTGGTCCAGGTGGACCCCCAGGGGTCAATAGGAGACCAAACGGGGGTTCACGTAGACGTGAAAAGAAAACAGGGGTTCACAAGTTGTAAGTGGGGGTCCACGAAAAATTTTCTGGTTTTCATAATAAAGAACAAAAATTTTGGCTTGGATTTACCTATCAACGTAGGCAGGTAGCATCATTCACTAGGTAGGTACTCAAAAATATTCGAGACTCAATTCAAACACAGAATTGAATAGAACAATGGATAATAGTACAAGTGTACACCGCATGTCGATACTTGCAAAGTGTCGCCCGTGCGCCTGCTGGTCCGAGATGCTTGTTTAGACCTGTAAAGGGATGAAATGTGACTTGCGTTGTGCTTGCAATCTCCATTAGTATAAATACGAATGCCAAGAACAAAACGTTACTCATTTGTTTCCGGGATTTTGAACATAAAAGTGTGACAGTGAGTGAATCGATGTCAGTGTTTGCAGTGCCGGAAAAAGAAAGTATCTGCCTATTTGTTATAAATATTTTTATTGTATATTGTAATTTATCAATAACATTATATCTGTTTTACTATTTGAGTGTAGTAGGTAGTTATGTAGTAAAAATTAAGTACTAGAGATTATTCAAAACTTCTATAAAAGAACAAAAAGCCAGGGAAGATTAAACTTTAGGTACCTAGGTACTTTTTGTTTAAAAATATTTATTTACGCTCATATAACCACAAGTATTATTTTAATAAATAGGACACAAGAAAATGTGCTACTTTTCTTTTCTTCTTAACACCCCCAATTTAGGGTGATATATTTTTTAGGAGTTTTGGGAATACAGTAGAAATGTAGCCGCAGGGGATCTACCGAAAATAGTAAAACTTTGAAAGTGGTCCACGAGAAAAAAAAGTTTGGGAATCTCTGCTCTATATTAACCGAGCCATGTAAAGTAGCTTGGAAAAAGTTCAAAAAATAACTGCCTTTTAATACACAGAAATCTATGGCATGTATAAATGTCTTGATTAAAAGAAAATAAGAAGAACATTTCAAAAAGTATTTATATGAGTGCCACGCAAAGAAAAATCTTATGCTATGTTTATATAGGTGACAGGAATTATTTTGCAAACAATGTTTCAGTTGCTAAACTATCAACTACCTGTTCTTTTCGTGAATTATTTACTTATTTATTTTTACATAGTTGAGTTTTCCGGAAAATACACTCGAAGAAATTCCAGAGAAAGACGTCACAATGTCCCCATCTCCAGTCTTCATATACACTGTATGTAGCAGTATATTAATAACAATAACGATTATGTCGCACATCCACCATTATTTTATTTATTTTCGTCATCTTCGACTTCCCGCTTCAAACATCCGATGAGTTTTTTTATTTCTTTATTTTTGTTGTCCACACCCGAAAAGCTTTTGCTAGTAAAGCAAGAATTCTCGATGAGCAGTTCAACGCTGAAGGATTTATTGAAAAATATTGTCCCATGTTCATACTTTCTGGGTTGTCCGTCACTTCGATTTTATGGTTTGGTTGATTTTTCTTTTTTCTACTCACTTCAGTTTGAAAACATCGCAGTTGCGTGTACGTGGTCGGATGTATTCGACTTAGAGGGAAAAAATATAAATTGGGTGGATTACTGATAGTGGAAGTTTGTCCAAGTAGAAATGATATATGTGTTCTTTAAACTTGATATTTATAAATGGCAGTATTTCGACTTAAGATTTTTTTTTATTTTCGCTTGAGTGTTTCCCATTTGGGAATTATTAAATGACTGATATATCTGCTATTTTTATCATGATTTTTCAGTGTTTTAGTTTACTTTCATAACTTAAATTTTCTAGGAAAAATACAAACAAGAATTACAAAAATAGAGAAAGTTGTTCTCACTTGTAAATAAAATAGTAAAGAGTCATAGATTGAAGAAAAATACTTAAATTTAATAATTTACATTGATATTAAATACATATAAGTCTGTAATTTTGAAAATTAATTTAGTTTTTATAAGTTGTTACTTAAAAATTATCTTTCATACAAATTAAAATATCACTGCTTGGTGGTAAATTATTTCAATTCATTAAAATCTTGAAATTTAGAATGTAGAAATATTGTTTTCTTTAAAAGAGATTATAATTCATCCTATAGAAATGTATTTGTGTAAGGGCTAAAATAATATGAAACCTGTATGTTATATATATATATATATATTGCACTCAGGTTCATGATCACTTGTCAAAGATATGATCTTTTGAATCTTTGCCTTTGCAATTGTGAAATTTGAATTGATTTTTCATGAAAACCATGGATTCGGGTATGTAGTTTTTAAAATTTTAAATCTTTAACTGGAAATATTTAATTATAATGTTTTATTGTTTCGAAAAAAATCTTAAATTTTTAATTGAATAATTTTTAATTGAATAATTTTTAATTGGATATTTTTAATGGAAAATTTTAATCGGATATTTAAATGGATAAGTTTATTTGGATAATTAATAATTGGATAATTTAATAGATGTTTTTTGTTTAAAAATTTTTAATTGGTAGGATTTTAGGTGAAGAATATATTTTATTAGTTCGGAAAACAATTGTTTTTGAAAATAATTAGTAATTGAGATATCTTGCCCTTCAAATTTTCTTCTTTGTTTATTGTTTCTTTTCTTTGAATTACAATTATAATTTTGGAGTAATCCAATTTTACCCAACTAGGTACATTGGAGGAGGGTTGGTACCATAGAACTAGTTTAACCCCACAATTCAGTCTCCAGTCTGAATATACATGTTTTGTTTTGTTGGGCATTCGAATTAATCAATTATTCCTTTTTTCAAATTAGTTTCAAATTTGATTCAATTTTTATTCATCTCTTATTTTCAAATTTGATTCAATTTCAACTGTTTTACTTAATTTTATATATGATTTTTTTTTGTTGTTGTTGTTGTTGATTTTGGATTTTAATTGTTCTCTTACTTTTATGTTTTTAATGATAAATTCATTGCTTTATCTTATATATATATATATATATATATATATATATATATATATATATATATACTTTGAAGAAAATGAAACGTGAATCTAGTTTATTTTTAATTTTAGTTAGTTCTAAAAACAATCTAAACTATACCCTCCCACTTTAGAATTTATTCAGTACTACAACTTTCACTCATTGAGAAATCTACAAACTTCTAAATGACGTCAGAGGCTGATCTGTACAAATACTCGCTTATTTGTATCCAAATACCCACATACCCAAATACTTATTTCCTGCTTTGCCAGCACGAGAAAAGAAACCACTACTCCTTTGACAAGTTCTGGGACTTACCTTCTCAATCATTTTTCTACATATATATAAGTAAAATTATAATTAAAGAAGCTCAGTAGTATAACAAAACACTAAATAAGCATGTTTATTACCATTAATAATAAATTACCAGAATTAAATACTTTTAAAAGAACATGTGTTCTGTAATAGTATTTAATTCTATAAATAAGTTTAAGTTTCTTAAGATATACCCGACGTCTTATCATAAAAATATTTTTTTTGAAGAAAATCCTGAGATTATTATTTTGTTCTTTGAAATAATTAATTTAGGGGTAGAGGGGAATTACGTGTTTTCTAACTCTTTCGTATAGAATTTCAGAACTTATCAAACAATACATTTCGAATAAACATTGCACGTTAATTTTAACTGTAATTTACACGGAACGCTAAAAGGATCTCTAGTATAAATTATTAGTTGAAAACTCGTCGTCAACTAATCAATTAAAATTTAAAAAAAGCATATTGGCAATCATTTGTATGTCGAATGTCCCAAACCCGCAGTGAAATTAACAAAATTATAAATATAGAATTGAAGGGCAACCACAGAATCTGCGCGATAACACCTGTACACATTATGTGATTATTGTTGTGGAAGTTCATTATATTATATACAACTGAGCAAGTTTGTTTCAAGTCGTAATTTTTAGGTGAGCACGGATGATCCTTTTAGCTCCTTCTATGGTAAATCTGTAATAATACTTTCAATTCATTTTTATTTTTGTGTAAATAACAAATATTACATAAGCAAGAATTTACTATGTTTCCCTAATTTTAAACACAAACGAAATTTTTTGATGTTGTATGGAATTACCATTATTTCGCACTTTGTTTATTTCGTTGTTTACATTTCCCATTTAATACAAAACATCTGCAGAAAAGTTTTTGTGGTATACGTGAAGAGATGGTTCTAACCCTTGATCTGTCGGTCAGGAGAAAAATCACCCGGTATTTGTTTTGCTTTGCCCTCAGCAACTGAGCCGAAAAGGAGTCACAATCGGATGAATTATTAAATCATTTTCACTTATGTCTCTGTTAGCGAAGAAAACCGCAGCATATTCCACCTTCAATGACTGATATTTTCATCCTACTCTCTCGGTGATATTTTTTCAATTCCATAGTGAGGAAGGTTAGTTGATCTGGAGAAAAAGTACGATTCGAACCCTTGATCTGTCGGTCTGGAGTAACTTCCCCCAGTTTTTCTTCTGCAACGGTCGTAAGAACACAGACAAAAAGAATTCCCCACAAGGTTAGTGATAAAAGCATTTCAAATTTTCTTGTGGTTGATGAAGAGAGCTGTTATTCATTCATCCTTCATTGCGAAATTCTATTTGAAAATAAGTTTATTTATAATTAAATATTTTAATTTGTTAAGTGGCTTTAATTTCTGTAAAGCACCTAGCACTTAGTTTAGCATAAAAGTAATATAATTTTTTGAGCATTAATATATTAAATTCGTATTAAAATCGCGACACACAACTCTTTACGTTTAAGAGAATTTACTATTGTGAGGAATACTTTTCTACCTCAGCTGTCTAAAGCCCATGGATACGGAGATGCAGATAAGTTATTCATATTAGTCCTGATACATCAAACCATGGTTAAGAAAATGCAACCATCAACAAACATTTATTGTTTGAAGTAGTAGTCTGGAGTTCGAACATTCGATATCAAAAGATTAGAGTCGAAAACGCTATTTCAATACACTCCCAACTCAAAAATACACTCCCACTCAGTCTAATAAATACCCAAATACACATAATCACGACTTGAGATATATAACAGCTACGGCACTTGTCTCAAATAGACCCGATATTTCAACTAGACACTACAAATAAAGTCAACGGAAAACGTTTCAAAAAACAAACGGTACAATTGAGGACGAATATCCATTACTGGAACAGCTTGAAAAACTACACTTAGTAAATGTTGGTAAAAGAAAGTTAATCAACACAAAAAAAGGAGTTTTCACTCTGGGAGGGACGAGGGCTGTGATCTCATCTACTAGATTTATAGAGTAAAAATTTCTCATAACTGATTCGGTAAAGAATTCCTTTTCAGTTGCGTAAGGCGTATGTCTGAGAATTCGAAAATAGGCAGCTCAAATATAAACAAATATAATCAAACTCACCCATAAGCAACCATCATGGAAAACTACTGGAAGAAGTAAGAAAATTTTCTATAGAACGTAAAGTTATGTGTTTCTTGGATAAATATTACATGTACATTATTTTTTATTGTAATATATACATTTCTCATAAAATACCAAATTTTTAATAAATGGTATTACGGCTATCACATTTAACAAGTTCGTTAATGGTATATTCCCTTTACATACAGATAAGGTCCTCATCAAAGACAGCTGCACTCGTGAGAAAAGGGAAGCAACATTTATGTTTCTCATGAACTTTCATCTTTTAGAGTCCGATACTCCTTAAAAACCAAGACGTCCCCGTATCAGAAGTCAGTTTTGCAGATGTCCTTTTCCTCCCTAGTTGAGGGTTTTGCGACCAATAGTTAAATTTATTGCATTTAGCTACCCAATTAAAATTAAGGATTACGTCCCGTTTGGGAAAGGCGTGAATATTCCCTTCTACTGAAAATTTTCGAAGCGTAGGGGCATTAGAGATCTATAATTCATTCGACTGGAATGTGTGACTTAACATGTAAATTGAAAAGTCCCCGGCATACCATAGTAAAACACATTTTTTTGGCAAAATTAGTTTTTTTATTCAACATAATTCCCTTCAAGGGCCATACACTGATTATAGCGACCCTCCAACTTTTCGATACCTTTTTTGTAGTACGATTTGTCCTCTGCTTCAAAATAGGCCTCAGTTTCGGCGATCACCTCTTCATTCGACGAAAATTTCTTCCCAGCGAGCATTCTTTTGAGATCTGAGAACAGGGTATAGTCGCTGGGGGCCAGATCTAGAGAATACGGTGGATGAGGAAGCAATTCGAAGCCCAATTCATGGATTTTTACCGTCGTTTTCACTGACTTGTGACTCGGTGCATTGTCTCGGTGAAACAGCACTTTCTTTTTCTTCAAATGCGGCCGTTTTTCGGCGATTTCGTCTTCAAACGGTCCAATAACGCTATGTAATAGTCGCTGTTGATGGTCCTTCCTTTTTCAAGGTAGTCAATGAAAATTATTCCATGCGCATCCCAAAATACAGACGCCTTCCCAGCCGACTGTTGCGTTTTCCCATTCTTTGGAGCGGGTTCATCGTGTGCAGTCCACTCGGATGACTGTCGATTGGACTTTGGAGTGAAAGGATGGAGCCATGTTTCATCCATTGTCACATATCGACGCAAAAACTTGGGTTTATTACGCTCTATCATCTTCAAACACTGCTCCGAATCATCAACTCGTCGTTGTTTTGGGTCAAAAGTGAGCTCGCGCGGCACCCACTTTGCACAGAGCTTTCTCATACCCAAATATTCGTGAATGATATGATGTACACGTTCAGTTGATATTTTTAGAGTGTCTGCTATTTCATTCAATTTCAATTGTCGGTAATTCAAAATCATTTTGTTTATGTTTTTAATGGTTTCGTCGGTAACAACCTCTTTCGGGCGTCCACTGCATTCACCGTCTTCGGTGCTCATTTCACCACGTCTAAACTTAGCATACCAATCCTTGATGGTTGATTTTCCTGAGACAGTGTCCGGAAACTCGGCATCACAAGCCAAGTTTTTGCTTCAACTGTATTTTTTCCCTTCAAAAAGCAATATTTTATCAACACGCGAAATTCCTTTTTATCAATTTGTTTCACAATAACAAAAGTTGCTTCACTCAAAATGCTATAATTCACAAACTAATGATCCGACATCTGTCAAATTTATACACGCATCATTTGAGGGTTAGGGCTAACTAAAAAACATATGGATTTAATTCTAGTAGCACCATCTATGTGTCAGGCCGGGGACTTTTCAATTGACCTGTTATGTTTCTCATGAACTTTCATCTTTTAGAGTCTTTTACTCCTTAAAAATCAAGACGCCCCCGTATCAGAAGTCAGTTTTGTAGATGACCTTTTCCTCCCTAGTTGAGGGTTTTGCGACCAATAGTTAAATTTATTGCATTTAGCTACCCAATTAAGGATTATGTCCCGTTTGGGAAAGGCGTGAATATTCTCTTCTACTAAAAATTTTCGAAGCGAAGGGGCATTAGAGATCTATAATTCATTCGACTGGAATGTGTGACTTATACTCAAAAATGCATACCTCCATAGCAAATATAATTGCGACAAGCACTTTATCTTATAAATATCATAGCTTTAATATTTAAATTAATTGTAATAAATTAATTCAAATAGTGCTTCTCTAGGTATCATATCATTTAATGTAACCAAACCAACCAACCAACCAGACGAAACGTAATTGAAATGTTGAGTAGATAAATTTATTAAGCAAACCAAACTGATTAAAAATGGAATTTTAATGAAAATGATTTCAGGTGTTATGGTTTTATTTTTCTCTTCGATTTTTGGAGCTACAAAGTAATTATTTCATTCCTGACATTCTATTTTATTTATTCTAAAATATAAAGAGCGTTCAAAAATTAGCTTTTGTTCTTTGGAACACTTTTGTATTCAAATAAAAATAGATATTCCGTTCCGAAAACTTTGAATTGCCAATAAATGCGTTTATGTAGGAAGATTCTCCATAGCTGTATGAAAAATCATTGTTTTGTGCATTTATAAAATGTATCATAATTGTTTAGCTAATTGCTTAGAAAAATTATGTTATCTGTAAGAACTATTGAGGAAAGAAATAAGCTTTTATTTCCATCAACCTTTCCAAAAATTTCCACATACGGATAACTAACTTTCAATTTCCTTACTCATAAATATTTCGAAAATATTTTACAGAACCTTTTTTCAGCTTTTTTTTTAAAAAAAATAGCATAAGTAAAACTTGAGAATTTCTTTAATCAACCTTTGTAATTATCCTTAAATGTTCTTTTAGTTTTCAGAAGAATTTCAGATATTTGTTTTCATTTTGATTGTTTCCATTCCATTAATTAGCAGAATTCTAAGTCCACTAATTATTGGTTTTTTCCTAACAGCAAATTTTTACTCCACGTCAGAAAACATTGAAAAAAGAAGACGATTATTTTTTTACATTCTAAAAATATTTTCAAAAGAAAGAAAGACAAAGTCCTACGATATATTGCTAAAATCAAATTTAAATTTGGCATATAAATTACATCAAAATTTTAACATTACAAAATAAGTTCTCTTTCCCCCTTAAGTCATTTTACCACTGAGATGTTTTGGCTAGTAACCAGAGAAACAAGTTGAGGTACAACACGCCAAATTTTACAAAATTACGTTTATTAGGTGAACATTCTATACTCACATGACCTTCGTAGGTCGTAACTCCAACTCCTGAAACTAGGTATGGGCAATATCTCACGTAATAGAATAATCGGTAATCACGTAATATCACGTGATTGGAACCTATTCCTTCAGTAATATATTCCATTCATAAACTTATTAATTGTATCACTGTTATAATACTTAGCTTATAGCATTTGAAGCCATTCGAGTAATTTAAATGTGTATTATATATATGACACAAAATTAACGTAGCAGAATACAATTAAGAAATAATGTAATATTGCTAATAGAAAAAAGTAATAGGATACTTAAACTCATTCTGAAATGCATAGGCATGCTGCAACGAGACTGTGGTTTTCTGTCAATGGCGCAAGACCCTGATTTATTTCTTGCACCTTATATACACATTCATTCACTCGCTCCATCCTATTCATCTTCAATCCGCAAATTGCATTCGACCATGGTCGACAGATGAAATCTACAAGCGAAACCCCCATTTATTTTTATAAACTTATACAAAGAAACATGAAAGGAAGTGAAATACATCCTTGTGTCCTTTGTGTATATACCTCTTGCTAAGCGTTAAAATTCGAGATCGGTTTTTTGATATTTTTTGTTGTTGCGTCTTGCATATTAATACTCTTATTTGTTATTGTTTATGTTAATTTAAAGTAAAATCACACTTTTTTAATTCTATCAAACTGATAGTTTTGAAGAATTAGTTTGCTGAGTAAAAGTCCCTCAAGTATAACCTTACTTTCTATTTGACTTGCCTGTACTTTCTGCGTGATAATATACTCTTAAATTAATAAGATTACTGGAACATGTAACTTAAAAGTAATAAGATAATAGAATATGTAGTTTGAAAGTAATAAGATATTAGAATCTAATACTAAACGGAAATGACTATGCCGCAACTTATTACTTAAAAAGTAACTGTTTGGTATTCTTTTACCTGAAATGATACTCTTTCTCAAACTACTGAAGCCAAGAATTAAATATTAAAATTTACATTTTAATGTTTCTTTGATAGCATTGTGTTCTTCAAATGATGATAAAGTGGTAATTATCAAGGAAATAAGACTTGAGCGCTCAAATAATTAAGCAGATGTTGTGTCTGACCAAATATTACCTTATTAGAGTTATTATGACTTTATTTACTGTAAAATATCTATACATGTTGAAACTCACATACCTTCTATTAAACGGAAAAGAGAAGTCGTAAAATTATTAAGAGAAATCGTAACTGAATTTATCGAATTGCAGAAACCGTACATGTTGGCTTAGAAATGACTATAATCCTTAGTCGAGAGCCTAAGCTACAACTACAACTAATGAGAAACACTTTGAGTGCCGAAGATCAATAAATTCATATCAAATAAAATATCAATAAATTCATATAAAATAAATTTTTCAAAAATTATATTTCAAACGCTTAAAAAATTTGGAAATATATAAAGGCATAATGTAGTTCCTGAATTCTATTAAATATGATAAACTCGCAAAATGTAATGAGAACTTTCTCCATTCATTTTATTTACTGTATAAATTCACAAGGCTCTCATCTGGTGAAAACTTAATGATAAGATCAAAATAAATGCAAATTGATTAATAAAACTACTCTAAAACAGAAAAAATTAGGTTATGGCAAATAATAACTAAGTAATTTATTTGAAGCTAAAAATTCGGCTAAGTCTGAAGTAGTCGCATTCAAATATAAATCTACAAAATATTAGTTTTAGTGATTCACGATATTCCTTTACAGGAATTAATCTAATACAAAGATAGTCTCTTTCCCTCAATTCCTAATAAGAAGTGACCTTCACTAATAGCAATAAATTCCTTTCTGACTCAGTTGTCTAGAGCATCCACAGATAGCCAGATCCAACCTGCCTCTAAATAGGAACTAAGTGCATATGAATCAGCCACCTTCAAAGTATAGGCATGGAATTCCAACACTACTAGCATTTCTAATTTAACACATTCCCACGTAAAAACTACATTTTCTAAGATATTTCATTCATTAATTATAATAAGTTAGTCTGCCCGATCCAAGAAGTCCCATCAAGTCGGGCCCATTTCTTTTTCTGTAGCCTTTGGGCCAAGTGACTAATTACTAGCTAATGTCCCGGCTATCGAGCCTGGTTTAGCAGAGCTCATAGGCTGACACCCCAACCGATAAGGAATAGCGATACAGACTTATATATCAAATAGATCCTCCATCTCAACTACAGACTGCCGATGATGCCAACGTCAACGTTCTAAGCTACTACAATATAACAGAGGTTTTTCATTTGTAATAAAAGAAGGGGAAACGATATTCTCTAATATTTGTCATCAACAAGAAAAGACTTTCGTACCTGTGGGAGGGGGTAATGACTGAAGGAGACATCCTCTCCAGCGAGTTGAAACTATCAGTAACATTACTAATAGCGTTTGATATAACTGACACATCAGGAAATTTCTCTGTGCCTCAGTTATATAGAGATCGTATCTTCGAACCTGCATATGGACAGAGGAAACTTGCCGATATATAGTCAAGTTCAACTGTCGGGCGCAGAAACATCAAGCTTAATTTCGACTACCTTTGAAAGTATACTTAACTACTAAGATAACGGATTACCTACAGTTCATTTTAGTGCTTATTTCACAGACTATTAGAAAGTGAACATGAAAAATCACACTCAAAGTGAATAAAAATAAAAATGTTTCTTACAAATCAAATTGTTATTTTTTGAAATTCGGTTCAAGTTGGTTATCGGGAGCTCACTGGCGATCGGCGACTTTTGGGTGCGATAACGATTCAAATTATGGTAACCCTAAATTTTGGTTTACTTTTCGTTTGCAACGTCTCTATGACATCACTTCTTACATAGCACTTCTTTCTATATTCTTTGCTTTACTTATCTGATTTTTTAAATATGAATTTCAACAAAATAATTTTCGATTAAATTTTTAAAACACTGTTGTTGTAAGAGTGGCTAAATGGTGTAGAGGTTAGCTTGTCTGTCTGCAGGCTCTAACGATCTAGATTCGATTTCCGGTAGTATCGGCTACATGAGCTAGGTCGAGAAATGAAAACCAAGCTCACCTAGGAAGTAAACTAGGTGTCTAGGCTCAGGTTAGGGAGTCGGCCTGGACGCTAACACGCAATTAACGCCCATGTCATGAGGCTAAGAAACAAAATTGGGGCAACTCTCGATAGGACCTCTTAGGCCCTGGAGGATTTTTAATTTTAACTTATCGTTTTAATTTCTCGGTTTTAAACTCAATAAAACTGCTTTCAGCGTAAAAACTCAATTGATACAAGGGATAAGAAAATCACTATCCTTAAGTTTATCCTTCACTTACTCCGGTTAATTAACAACGCATAGAGGTTTAAAAAATAAAACTACAGTGAAGTTTTCTAGGAGTAGTTTCCTTCAACAATATTTCTTTTTCTTAACCATTTTTAGATACTATATTATCACAAGCTGTGCAAATATTTCACAAAAATGTAAAGCTCGAATAAATATAAAAATTGAGCCAATTTATTTTGTTCATCATGTGGAAAATTTGTCGACAACATGAAAGAGTTCTACAACTTGAATTTATAGAGGTTTAGATTACAAGGTTGAAAGTAAAAATACTATGCTAACAACGGGTTTAATTAACGAAACAGTTGCATCGTAAGTTTTTTAATTAAATAGTCATTAATTATTATATCATTTAAAAACGATTTATTACTAAATAAAAAAGATTGTTTTGTAAATGATTTAGAATGTACGGAATGTGTGATGTAACGGTTAATTTTTAGTTAATATTTTAAAATAAACAAGTTCAAATGGTTTGTAAATTAAATTTATGAGTTTGTTTGATAATATAACCATTTGGTAGAAACTAAGGAAGAAACAGAGGGAAAGAAATATTTATTATCTATGCTTTATTTTTAAACGATGCATTTTGTTATAAGATTCTATTCGTATTTCAGAAAATTTTAAAAAGTATTTCTTATTTAATATAAAAAGTTTCAAATATATTTTGCATCGATTTCATTCAAATTAAAAGAATAATTTTATTCCTAGCCTGGCCCATTTCTATAATTCATTGAATGATAATGACAAAGTTTTTTAACTACGACATACATTTTCAAGTATTTATCCCTCCGAAACAGATAAATTTGTAATGTTTCCAGCATTTTCAAACTTGTAGAAAGAATCAAAATGACATCTGAACCGTATTGTGTCTAACCAATATATGTCACTAATATGCATAAAAATAAATTTATAATTTTTGGATAGCCGGCATTTGAATAACGCTAGATAAGTGCCCCTAGGATAAAGATATATAAATATGCATAGTGTTCTAAATTTTCAACTACTCATAACTTGGGCTTTATCGTTTTTACCCCTTCAACAAACACTCTGAGTCTTTAATACGATATTGCTTCAATTGAAAATCCCTCCCAATATACAAAACATGACATATATAAATTATATTAGAATTACGGAAAGAGGCGAATATAGGATTGACTAATATCATTTATATGAGGACGATTCAGAAAGTAAGGAACGTTTCCATCAGACTTCGCTAGGCGCGTGCCGATCACGTATATTTTGGTGTCTGTGTGCTAGGCATCTCAGTCGGCGTCTAGCCATCACAACGGGAACATTTCCACGCTGCCCGTTTTTTCGATATTCAAATTTAAAATGTGTGCTGCAATTGAAAATCCCGCCAGTTGTGAGGTGCGGTCTGTGATACGGTTTTTGTTGGCAAAAAACCTAAAACCTATCGAAATTTATCGGCAAGTGTGTGAAGTGTACGGAAACCACGAAATGAATGAAAATTCAATACGGAAATGGTGCATTCAGTTGAAAAATGGCTGAACTAACATTCACGATGAAGAGAAGAGTGGACGCCCTAGCATTGTGACTGACGAACTGGTCGCTTAAGTTGATGAAAAGATTCGTGAAAACCGCCGTTTCACAATAATGGAGCTTTCGCTTAGTTTTCCTCAAGTTTCACGGACTTTGTTGTTTGAAATTGGCGGCAGAATTCTATGACGAAGGAATTTCAAAGCTTGTCCACCGCTATGACAAGTGCTTAAATTTGTTTGGTGACTATGTAGAAAAGTAGAATTTTCGTCGCTCTTTCTGATGTATATAATAATTTTTTTTTCTTATACTTAGTTGTTTTTTTTTTTAATTTCAAAACGTTCCTTACTTTCTGAATAGCCCTCGTAGGATTGACTAATATCATTTATATGCCCATTGATTGGCCACGGATCTCATAATTTTGAACCTCGGTCAAGTGGCAAGGACGACGCCTGAGCTGACACCTCCTTCTCCTAAATTCAACACATCATACCAACGGGAGGACTTTGAGCCTCGTCAGATGTAACTTGCACCAGCTCCGACAACACAGAGGGCCTTTGATAGCATGAAGGCTCGTACTCACGACTCAATGAAAATTGTCGGTCATGAGTCCGCGACCATGACCACCAGCATATCACCGCCTCATTCATATATAGCGAAGAATTTAACATGCATTATATAGTGGTAGAGAGAGTGAATGGAAACTTTAAGTTAAAGAATTAGGCTCGTTCTGAAAAAATGAGAAGTTATCGCACCACAGTCAAAAGTGTCATTGAAAGTGTCTACAAAGTCAATGATCTGCAGTCAGTAGTGTACAAAGTATCAGCGAATCTAACCTTCATGTAATACTCTACTAAGTACGCAAACGCGATTGGTTCAGTACTGCTGAGGCATATTTACGAGGGTAGACTGAAAAGTTTCCGACTTTAATGTGATAATTGCAGCGCTAGTCAATAAAAGGTATGGAGTGGGGTTGCTCATCTTTTGACAGGTACTCACCAAATTTTAAATCATTTTGGGTGTGCAGTTGTTGTTTGAAAATCGTTTGAGCGAGTCGATGTATTTTTGCCAAAATGGGAAAAAGTCGAGTATATATAGAGGTGTATTAAGTATTTGTTTTTGGAAGGCTATAAGTTACGCAAAGCGTAGATGAGTTGGAAGTTGTGTACTAGGACTCTACACCATTATTTATCACTGTTAAATTTTGAGTAGCTGAATCTCAATTTGGCCATACTATCTAGGAAGACGACGATCGTTCGAGACGTTCAAAAACTGCAGCCACTAACGATAAGTTCACCAAATGGCGTTAGACAATAGTATAATTACAGTGAGAGAGACTGCAGAGATTATGAATATGTCCAGACAACGTATTTGTTACACATTGAATCAAGATTTAGGCATGAGAAAGCTGTCCGTGTTTGTGCTCACATTAGACCAAAAACGTGTTCGAAAGAACATTTCCAACTCTCCGTTGGCCCAGTTTGGGCCATATAAGTCAGAGTTGTGGTAAGTAATTACAGTAGATGAAACATGGATACACCATTATACGCCTGAAACAAAAAATAAGTCAAAACAGTAAACTGAGAAAGGAAAATCGGTTCCAAAAAAGTAAAAACTATTTTTTCGGCTGGGAAAGTGTAAGGGACAATTTTTGGGATAGTCATGGCGTTACATTAATCGATTATCTTTAAACAGGAAAATACATTACAGGACAATACAATGCATCATTACTTGACAGGCTGAAGTCAGAAATTGAGGGTAAACGACCAAAAAAAAATTATGTTAGAAAAATTATTGCAGGAAAATAAATTATGTTTCACAAAGACAATGTGCCGTCTCACACCTCAGAGGGTGCCATGGCGACAGTCCTCGAGTTATGGTTTAAACTGCTTGACCACCCTCTTTATTCACCAGATCTATCCCAAAGCGACTTCTTTTTGTTTCCTTATCTAAAAATTACGCTAGGAGGACAGAAGTGTTCGTCAAATGAGGAGGCCCCATCACCTTCGAAAACAATTATTTTGCAGAGAAAGACCCCGAGTACTATTTGAAAGAGATGGGAGTATCGCTGGGAGAAGTGTGTAGACTAAGAAGGAAACAACGTAGAAAAATAAAAATAAATTTAAAGAAAAAGGGCTTGTACATTTACTGAGTCGGAAATCTTTCTGACCACCCTCGTATTATATAGCTAAAAAATATCAATGACGGCCAATAGCAAATGACGCTTTATTCACAAATATTGGAGACAAGACGAACGTAGGAAGCAAAAAGTGATAAGATTAGCAGCTCAATCAAGAAACGCGTGCCTTTACAGATAAGGGACATATCAGGAAAAAATGTTGCACTTTCTAAGACCAGCAAGCATATCAGCACTTGTAATAATACTCATGGTAATTTCAATACCGTTTCCCAAACATTTTATAAATTCTATGGGACTTTCAGGGAAATTATTATTACATCACTTCCTCTCTCTATTGCCTTCGTAGACTCGTGGTCTTAAAACCATATGGAATAAGCCTTATTACTTTACTTTTCTAAGACTCTTTCCTACGTCATCGAATGTGATGTCGTCTCAATTGGATGACTACCAGATTGGAACGTTAATTGCTCAGTTTGGCGATCTTGGCACGTTTCGTCAAAAACCTTCAACTGCTCTAAGTAAAGACTTCCTCTGAATACTGTACTTAAAATGAGAAATTGTAAGTAAAATCATTAAAAAATCGAAATGTATCCTTTTTTTAGGTTCAGTTTATTTGAAATCTCTTTAATATTTTACATGCAAATAAAAGTAGTATACTGCCTTCATTAATATAATGATACTTAAAAGTATTTCAACACCAAACGCTTTACAAATCTAGTGATTTTTTTCCCTTCGAGTTAACAACAAATCAGGAAAAACAGACCACGAATGTTAAGCTCTTATATTATATTTCTTCCAATTTTTACGTCTTTGAATTATTGTTCTGCTTGAAGGAAAAGACTATTAAGATAACAATACACCTTCGGAAAAAAACTTTTTGAATTAT
Source organism: Nephila pilipes (assembly GCA_019974015.1). Classification (NCBI taxonomy): domain Eukaryota; kingdom Metazoa; phylum Arthropoda; class Arachnida; order Araneae; family Nephilidae; genus Nephila; species Nephila pilipes. The sequence continues at coordinate 33,975 of BMAW01115401.1, read as the reverse complement.
CTTAAATTTTGCCTGCGCATGTATATTATATGATCTTATGAGACTTCAGGATTAGAAAAAAACACCCTAGAAAGGTTTTGTTAGTGGATATTTTTACGATCGAAAGGGAATTTTATACAAATAAAAAGAAAAATATATAGCAACTCAACTTAGTAAAAATATAGTAACTTAATGGAAAATAAATATATTGGTATTTTGTAAATTGAATAATACAAAATACCTTATTTAGAGAATAGACTGTAATTTTGATAATATAGTCCTCACGTAGGAAACTGTGAAAGATCAATTTTTTAATATTGAAGTTTTCTATAAAGTCATTTGTAATTTTCACTTTAATGCAATATAAAAATTATTCTACTCAATACAAAATCTTAAAAATAATCCACGTAAAGGTATTTAAAAAAACATATTATATATATAATATATATATATATATATATTTATAATTTACATAAATATATATAATGTAAATTATAAAATGTAAATTGATGCGTAAAATATATATAATGTAAATTGATGCGTAAAATTGTGAGCTATTGTGTTTTGAAGTAATGAAAAATGTTAAAAAAAAGTCTCGTTTTTAAAGCCTTTCTGGAGAAATTTATTATCAAGCAATGAATTAAAACGTTATAACTCAATTTTTGAATTGTACAGAAAAAAAAATTCAAACATAATTTTAAAGACAAAAGATTGAATTTTAATATTAGCCCAAAAATAAAAGAAAATCGATATTTTGACCAAAAATTATGTTTTGAAGTTTTACTGTCACCTCAATTTATACAATCATTTCAAAAAAAAAAAAAAAACAGTGGCTTATAAATTATGATTTCCCAGTTAGGTTCCAAAACCAAAAAAAAAAAAAGAATACATTCGAAATCAGAAAACTTTTCTTTAATTCCGCAACAAAAACAAAGGACAAACTATCTAAGAAACTTGGGTTGGAACATCCCCCATGTAATGGTATTTTCTATTCGAACCATGTCTTCTCTCTGTATTTCTTTTTTTGCAGTGACAATGTCGAGTTAAATGGAGCCTAATAAAAGGATTCCGGGGATTACAGTCTTGAAATTTGGAAGACAACTGTCGCAGTAGACTCCTTCTGATGATAGAAGGCAAAAAAAAAAAAAAAAAGAAAACAGAATAATTGTGTTTTCATAAGTGTGTGCTTTTATTAATTTTCCTTTACTTATTTATTTTACAAAAAAATTAGCCACCCAAGGGGCTAATGTTTTAGTTGGATCATATGGTACCAGATCACTTTTCAATTTCATTTGGCGTACCAGATCACTATTCAAGTTTTTACAGTTTGCTTCAATTTCAATTAAATTTAGCTCATATAATATTCAATTGAATATAATTTATCGTTTGCTTAAATTTTAATATCAGAAAAGTTTACTATTGTCCATTTCTCGATATTTCATCGTTTACTTTAAATTCTTATATTTAATCGAGTAACTTAATAATAAAAATAATAAAAAGCCCACCTGGGGGGGGGCTAAATCTGTTCTTTGTAATACTTTGCAGATAACGTTTTAAAATTTAGGAATATTTTAAATAATACGAAAGTGTATCAGTCCTTAGAAATTTCAAGAGATGCTGCTCATAGCATTGCATATTGTTTATTTTTAGTAAGAATTCAGATTTACTAGACATCTTTCTAAGTCTCAGTTCCTCGTATTCCTAATCATGACGCCTTCCGCACCTCAATGAATTCTTCGTCAGAACCTTTTGGTTAGATCGACCTCGCCTTCTTTGGAGCAGATTCCACCGAAGCAACCTTGCTTTAATTTTCGCTTTGCTTACGGAGTATAGTAATAATTCTATTTAACATCATTACAACAATGCCATTACAAAACATCATTACAACAATGCCATTACAAAACATCATTACAACATCATTACAAAAATGAGCCAGCAATGAAATTTTCATTTGGCAGCAAATGACTTCCAAGTTGAAAGTGTCTTGTGAATCAATACCAAATTTGCATCGGCTCTATTTAACAGATGGCAGCATCTGATGGTAACAAAAATTTACCTTAAAATGCCATCTGTGTGTGTCTTCAAAAACAAGTACATTTTGAGCCTCTTCCCCCCCCCCTCGTATGCATCAATTCCTTATTTGTTTATTTATAAATTGGTGCTAAATTCGTCCTGTGAATGCACTGTGAAAATAACCCAACTAGGAGGATAATGGTGAAAGACGTGTGCTTTTCACAAAATTTTATCCCCAGTGACATTTTTTTTTTTTTTTTTTTTGAATTTCCAAACTTAGAAAATGACACGCATGAGTACTAGGAAGAGGTCATCGCCCAGACAGATGCCTATTTTGAAACCCTTCCCAAATCTTACTTTTGAGATAACTTGAAAAAAATTGGAGAAACGGTTGGGAAAAAGTATTGAGCTTAAAAGGGATTATGTTGAAAATTAATCTTCTTAAAGTAACTTTCTTTCTACATTTTTTCAAAGACTTATCGAACGCCCGTCGTACATTCTTCTGAATGAATGTTGTGCTTTTCTAAATCCAGTTTCTATCACTTCATCTATACCTCTATTTACATCTCTAGTAACTCCAAGGTAATAATTGCTACTCGTCCTAAAATCATAGTAATGATAAAGTTTATGATGGATCGTAAGAACATTTCAAAAGTCCATCTGTAATAGTCAAGTATATTTACTATAATTCAAGTCATAACTTATTTACACCTGTTAAAATCACAGCTATCGATCCATCCATCTCGATCCCTATTAAGTTTCTTCTTTTTTTTTTTTTTTTTGGAGGAAGGGATTTTTCCATTACTTATCAATTCATTTTAATCACCTGCCTTCTGATACCACACATGTTGAATATGACGAAGAAAATGTACGTAATAAGAGAAATCAAGCTTTCAAACACACACCCGCATTCTGGTGTTCATCAATCATTCTTTTTATGAACTCTTGTCAGAACATCCTAAAAGCTACTTCCAATATTTGATGGAAAGAAGTAATTAATAGTTCCCAGTTCCTTAATTAGTAGAACTCTACTTTAACAGTAGTTTTACTTCACTTTGGGGTGTTTAGCTTTGTTGAAAAAAAGTCCGCGGTTCTCGTTTAGTATCGTTATTAATCACTATCACTCTTTCTTTCCTTCCATTTATTCGGCAAATTAAAACTTAGGTTAATTATATGACTACAAAGAAAAGAACTCACTTTTTATACTCATGCTATAATACTTCGGTAATATTAATTAAAGTGGATCAAATTGATATAATAATAATTAGTACGGGTCAAATTTATACAGAAAAATGTTGATAAAAGTAAATATTAAAATATTTGTCTCTGAGTTTTGGAATTTTGTAAGCTTACACTTTGTGTTTCTTCACAATATATATATTTCCATTTCACACGCCTAACATATTTTATTAGGTTCCAATTATTTAAAACTAACAAAATTTGAAACCCGAGCAGATATTAGAAAAGAATAGTAGATGTGTGTCTGAAGATGCAAAAAAGCATGAAATACATAATATAAGAAAGTTTTATAAACCATAAAAATAATAATTTAAATTTGTTTTGGATATTTATAGTTAACTTTCTGGAATTAAATTTGTATCTATTTTGAAAAAAGTTAGATAAGAATACTAACAAGTAAGAAATTTAATAAATTAATGTAGAGAAACTTTCTAGTTTTAGAAAAAAAAATATGTATTACGTAAACTATGTAACAATCCGAGTCAATTATCTCAATATAAGAATAGATATAAAAAAAAAGTGTTCGATGTAAAGTTTTGAAAAGAAGTTATTTAGCCATCAAAGTTTCTAATTTTTTAAATGATATTATTACTAAAATCTTCTGAAAATGTTTTGGGATAACTAAATAATGTTTGAGATAAATCATAGTTCCGGAAGACAAGCGGCATCAGCGTAAACATCGCACTCGAATTAAATGGCACAAAAAAAATTCTAAATTTACACAGAAACGCTGCATCAGTGCAATGAATATGAACATCGCACAAAATATAATTGAGTGTGGCTTCGCTGTGAACGCCACAGTCTCAAACTCTTGACCTAAATCATGATATACGATACATAAGTAAAGTACATAACTATAGTTCATTCAGTCACAAACTCTTGACATAAGTCATGATATATGGTACATAAGTAAAGAAAGAAGAAAATGCATGAAATGAAACCATAACTCAAAAACAATTTTAGGGGGAGAGATGTTGAAAATAAACATAAGTTCACATAAATGCACTAAAATTTACCCACTATAAATACATCTGCATGCGTGATATTCATTCTCTGTTACATAAAACTTCATCAAAGAGATAACAAATTGAATGGCAAAAGAAATGTTTAAATTTTATGTTTGCTGATAAAAAAAAATTACAAAAAAATGCACATCATGTGAAGCCATCAAGTACACGGCATCAACTAACACAGCACGTGTACTAATAATGGAATATTTTTTTAAAAAATGCCAATTCTGTAAAATAATCAGCAGCGTAGCATTTTAACATATGGAGTGGATTACATCCATCTAGGATGAAAAGCGAGAATAAAAATCTATTCTAGCAAGAATAAACACGTCAGATGCATGAGACCCCCGATAATTACTTCCTTTTCACGAAATATTAGCTTCACTCTCGAGTCCCTGCCATTGAGGAAATTTTGACTGAAGAGTTGTGCTTCAATATAATGGAATATTTTCTCAAGCAGTCGGAGGAAAATTAAGAAATGGCAAAAAGTTTAAAAATAATAAAATATTCTCGCTGTAGTTGCTTACTAAAAATTGTCTGTCAGAACTTTAGAATTTTATTTTCTCTGCCGCGAGTAGTCTTTAACGCTCTATAATCTTGCGCCATTTAAAATTTTTACTTCCACGAGGACACTGTAGTTGGCATATCAAATAAGGCCTCTATTTATTCTTTTGAAGAAATAATAGGTTGTTTTCAACACATTTATTTTCGATTCACCTCCAATTAATGTTTTTTTTATAGTTTACTCCTACTAGTAATGTTTTTTAAATGAAAATAAAAAGATTTAAATGATTTGCAATCACATTTAAAGGCCTTTAAATAAATAAAATACGTTATGTTACCGATATCAATATTTCTATTTGTTTTTTTTTTGAAACACTAGAATTAAGGTGCTATGTTACAGTCCAATTTAATAAACAGATTTATTTAAATACCAGGTGAAAGTGGTCTATTCTTTTAAAAAAAAAGGAATTAAAAATGGATTTTTTTTTTTAAAATTCCAGTGAGGAAATATTTCTTTATCTGGTTGATTTATCAGCTTATTTCTTTTCTTTTTTCTGTATTCTTTAGGTACAGATTAAGTGTGTCTATTTGTATCTTTTATTTGAATTCTTTTTTTTTTTTTGCGTACTGTTTCTTTTTAAATTTACAAAATTTTCACTTTGCCCTTACTTTCACTTTTCTCTTGAGAACATTGGGTATCTGTAATACATTTTTTAATCAGCTGATCTATCAATAGCGATATTTAGAATTTATAAATTTCATGTTATTCATGGTTTTTCTTTCTTTGTTCTTTGTGCATTAATTTATACTTTGTCACGATATGAACTCTATCTTTTTGCCAATTTTTATTTGTTTAATATTCTTTTCGATATTTGATAGCTTTCTCAATTGTTTCATTACGCAATTTTCCTCTTTTTTTTCAGTTGTTTCAGGTTTTTGACAATTAAAAAAAAATAATTTTTCTTATACTTTTTCCTTAACCTTACAAAAATATTTGTAAGTTTCCTTTGCAATTTTAAAATTTTGTTTTAATTCTTGATTCTATACTAATTTTAGTTAATCAATTGAGTTATTTCTTTATATTACTGTTTTACATCAAAAAATGCCGAATAACTAGAAAATCTCATAATATTACGCATATAAACAGTAAATCTATGTAATATTATGAAAACTTTAACACAATACATTCAAATAAAGTGTCAAACGTACGAAATAACTCAAACTACATAAAATACACCGTTTCCTATTGTTAGCGTTATGCAATAGAATTTGGAGGTATAAAATAACTTTCTATATGTCCGCCAGTGTATGAAAGCTGGATTACTGGCAAGGACGAAAAAGCTTAGTGCCAAATTACGCAGGGAGAATTGCAATAATAAAATATAATATTAGTGTAAATATAATATATTAAGTTTATTAAGCGGGAAAATAAAAATATATATGAAACAAATACCACGTGCATGTTTTACAGGAAAATTATTAAATAACGCGTTCACCTTTTCTTAATTTCATGGATTAAGGCTTCTTTACAAAAACCCCTCCCACCACTAGCGGTAAGCTTGTGTTTGCGCCTTCTGACGCAAAAGGGTTAAGGTTCTCCCATAAGTTCAAGGACACGATGTATTTTTGTTCTTAAATAAGCCATTCATCTGACTACAAAGCAACAGCAAAACGACAAAGAAGTTCTAGAATTTCAAAAATAATTTAAGGAGCTTTTAATCATTGCTGGAATCTTTAAGATAATACATAAATAGCACGTTATACAGGCAAAATCGTTAGATTGATTGAATTAATTAGAAAGTCTTACTACTCATAAGAATAGATAACATTAATAACATGAACTCATACAATTGTTGCATACATATCTCTCTAGTGGGAAACGAGAATGATTTATTTCAGTAACATCTACGATGAACTCAAGTAAGTCAACGACATAAGTTCTTATTTATCCACCGTCTGTTTTCAAGATGAATTATGTTGATCAGCTCATATGCATTACTTTGAGATAGTCAAAGATAAATGGTGTTTTATTTCTTTACAAAACGGTTGAATCTGATCAGGTAAAAGTGATATTTTTGCAATAAGACCAACTCACCTAAAAAATTTAATTTATTCGATACGAAATAAAAATCGAATTAATATACGAATTCTTGTAAAATAAGGAATGTTTGTCTTGTGATAATGATGTTCGAGAACCATTACATGAAGTAGAGAGTGTACCTAATAGAAATTATAGACGATTCTAAACTCGAATATCAAGAAACTAAACTGGAATATTTGTTACATTAACTCAAACTTTTATTCGTAGAAAACTTAATAATTCAAGCCTCAATAACAAAAATTTACGTAATTGATTTATTGAATGTTTATTGGCGTTGCACTCTGAGAAGCAACGTCATGGCGATGGATTTCGTCATTTTGAGAACCGACAAAGTGAAGCGGACGACCCCTAAATTAACACCTCTCTCTCCAAACATCCTCACAACGCCGACAGGAAGACTTGAACCCTCTACCAGATTTAATGTACATGAGCCCTTCTACACGGTGGTTCTTTTGAGGCATCAGGACTTAAACCCATGGCCTCGACGAGATCAAGGCCGACCATGAGTTCTCTATCACGACCACTAGGCTGTTGGGACCTATAACATTTACTTACGAAGGCAAGCTACAAGAACAAAAATTAAAGAAACACTCTTCTCCAAAAACAATTAACTAACACTCCCCCCTCCCAAATGAGACATCTGTATTGACTAAAAGAACAATAAGTCCTCATTCTCAATTGACATTATGATAAACACATCCGCTATGTTTTTGAAACACAAATATTTCTTTCAATTTTGAAGCAATTAAGTTACTTAAGCTTGTCACCCTTTTTTTGTAGTACCCAGTACTACCCTATTTCCCCCATTTTTTATGGTACCCATTTCTTAGACATCTTTTAGACATCAGCCTTCGTTACTTTCATCGAGCCGTGTGTTCGAGTCCTGTTACCACTAAAGACCCGCCATGTAGCGGGGCTGGAGCACATTAAATCTATTCGAAGCCCTCCTTTTGGCGTGGTGGGAAATATTGAAAAGGGAGGCGCCACCTCAAGTATCGTCCTCGTCATTTGACCCAAGTTCTGTCGCCAATAGCCTCCGTGTTGCTTTTCAGGGCAACGTAACTAAACAATCACATAGACAACCGTTAAAAATTATGAATTGTGTAGTATGCGATATATTACTCTAGACATTTCCGGTCATATTTTACTTAATAACAAAACAATTCTGTAATTATAGACTGATTTTAATTGCTCTAAAAATCTAACAAGTCAATGCGACCTGATGTTCCTTTTTTTCACGTTCACACTATCCAGTTCAATTTCTGTTAGTCAAAATGAAAATCTGCAGCTAGAAACTTTTGATTTTTTTGAACCAAAAATCGATTCGTTAAGCGATTCGTTCATGAATTTTTCAAATAAAATTTACTAATAGCTTCTAGGAAATTTAAATATGTAACAAATTAATGAACATTTATTTATTTCATTTAAAATGCTTCCAGAAAATAAAGAAAATTACGTAAAAAATAGGTATAATTAAATAAAAATTCAGCTCATTAATTGTCCTTTAAAACCTTTTCTTGTCAGTAAAATTTATCTTAACGTTTCCCGAGAGAATGTTGAAACCATCTTATTAATCATCCACTTAATGTCTCTTTTAATTACCATCCTCATAACTTATGTCAACAAAAGCACAATACTTAAATGGGAGTTTTTATTTTATAAATTTGTTTTCCTTTGAATGCAATTCGAATGAAATAAACACTAACAAATGAGCATTTTTCAAATGAGTGGAAGAAACAATGTTATTATAATTGCAAGAGCATTTTTAAAATGAATTTTAAGGTTCTGTATTATATTTAATTATCTGAATACAAGAAATGATGTGATTTCAGATTTATTTGAATCTCCATAGTTATGTTTGATTTCTGTTAAGTGTTTGTGACGTTGGCCTATTCGTGATATTTTCTTCATTAACCTCTTTGACTCTTTGGTAATTTTAATGGCATAATATTGTCACGTAGAATGACAATATTATGCAATATTATTGTCAAATATCTAGTACGGAAGATGCAGTCAGATACACACACACACACACACACATATATATATATATATATATATATATATATATCAAATAAGAGTACAGAATTTAATCTCAACTCGAGGCTTTTATTTATCAAAGGGAATTCAGAACTATCATTTGTATAGGAATAGTAAAAAGTAAGATTTTACTTTAAATTTAAATAAATTAGTTTCAAATGAAAATAATAGGATGCAAAGTGGAACAGCAAGATGAAAACTATCCCTCCTTCACTGCATAGCGAGAGGTATATATATATATATATATATATATATATATATATATACACAAAGAAAAGAAAGCGCTTCACTTCAGTTCGTGCTTCTTTGCATAAGCTCTCGAGAATAAATATGGGCTCGCAGGTGGACTTCATCTGTCTACCACGGTTGAATGTAACCTGCGAATCGAAGTTTAATAGTGAGGAATTGAGTGAATGAATTCAGGTATTACCAGTAAACAAGTACCGCTGTATATAATATAACAATATCTTACCAACCCTTACTGACTCGATACATTAAATGAAGTATAAAAGTATGATGGATTAAATTAAGGTTAGTGATATATGAACAAAACAGAATTGAAAAGAAAGAGAAAGCTGAGAAAAAAATGACAACCTGATATATATTTTTAAGTTAGATTGAATCATAGTCATTTGCCTTTATTTTTAAAATAAACAACTCCTAGTTAGAGTAATAGGAGTTGAATCTGTTATAAGCAAGAAGTGTTTGAATTGGAAAGGGTGATTTGATAAGCTGACTTTATTGCCAGAAAATAAACCAGGATCACCTGAGTTAAGAGTGATTGGAAAGAGAGAAATAGAAATCCTTTGATAGATAATAAACTGTGTTTTCTTTCTCCAACTTATCGTCGATTGCAGTTTTAAACTTATTGACTATTTAATTAGACTTTAAAACAACTATAGAATTAAATAATGCAGGTCGGCTGTTACATGTTTAGTTATGGAGGAACTCATTATAAATCCCAAATGTGTTTGATTAAATATGTGCTTTTTTAATTGAGTGCCGCTTTAAAAAATGCATTGAACGAATCTCCCCCACCCTTTAGTATTAAGAAATTTTAGAATGAAGACTACATTTCGTTTGTTTGTATTCTTAGTACTACGTTATTATTCTTGTAAAACATTTTATGTGAAAATTTATTGGTAGTGTATTGTTAAGAAGGAGAATTAACTCTTTTAGATTTTTTCTTCGCACATAATGAATTAAGAATTCAAAAAATTGCAATTTTTGTGAAGTATTTAGCTGCGTCCTTCATATTTTGCTGGGTTTTTTTTATTTATATACTTGTTCTGTTTATCTCCAACAATTTAAGTTCAAATGATTTTCAAATGATGCCACTCAATTTGGGAATCATTTGAATTTAATTTGTTCATTAATTCCCCTTTCAGTTCCGGACAGTTCTTGAATTCTAGTATAATATAAATTTAACAAACTATGCTATGACTCCATAATTGTTAAGTAATTAAGGGGACTTAGTACCTTACGAAATCAAAAGTAGAACATTTTGACAAACTCTTTTTTCAATTCTTCATAAAACAACAATTTTTGCTCATTTCAATATGAAACTTTGTCAGTTTGTGTAATAAAGTGTATAGTTTAAAATATGGGGTCAAGTCTTGCTATTAAATTAATACATTTTCTTATACAACATGAAATATGCGTACAAAAATTTGAAAAATAAATTAACTTATCTTACGTTACCCACAAGATAACATATGAAAGATGTACAGTAGAGTCATAATTCTTATACCAAATTAAAACTAAGTAATGAGCTTATTCTGTAAACCTCAAATGATAAATTTATCTTACATTAAAAAAAAATTGAAAAATTAAAAAAGTTATCAAGTTTGTATTTAGTAACTTTTTTTTTCATGTATCATGTTATAAAATAAAATCTAATCATCCTATTAACAAAATTGAGGTTCACAGAATAAATATTTACGAGTACAACACTTATGTAAATTTTTAAAGCTCTGCATGCAAAACATTATTTTTAATCCTGTGGGAAAGTGTGAAAATAACAAACTGAGAAAAAGAGGTTTGTTTACATTGCATTACATAGAACAAGTCACTTTAGATATTTACATTTTTTGTTGCACAGGGCGTAATAATTGTCGGATTTTGACACAGTTTGTTTTAAAATGCTCCTAACATTCAGTACTATTTCTTAAAAACAAATTTGAAAAATCGAATTTTTGAAGCTGCAAAGGTACTAAGTCCCCTTAAAGAAAAAGCATAAAAACCTTTAAAAATGTTTATATTATTAAAATATATCAATACAATGAATTTGTAAATATATCTGAATGAGATTGGATTAGAAATAAGTGGTAGAAAAGGGAATTGATTTTGTGTTGTTGTTCATTTTAAAGTAAGTACCAAACTAAGAATCATTTTAAGATGATATTATCAATAGAGTAATTAAGCATTTGCCAATAAATAGCTCACAAAAACTGTTATAATTATCTAAGCAACTAAAAAGTTTTAATTCGTGCGGCACGCAATGAATAATTTGGCTTTTTCCTTTCTTACGCCTAAAACTACCAATCTTATGTTTTTAGTAAAGAAAATAATCAAAATATGCCGCAATTAGGCAGACAAACCCTTACAGCTCACTAGCTTCAAAATTAATGAAGATGCTATTCGTTGTGCGAATCCAGTTAATATTGAAAGCGGAAAAGTTAATCCCTAAAAGTAAATCCCAGCGCGCTTCACTTATTTTTGATAATTAACATTGCATTATTCAGAGGGGAAAAAAGAAACCTAAAATGCTGAAGAGTCTTTGAAATTAATTCTTTTTTTTTCACTACTTATCTCCTACGTTAACATAATAAACTAAAGTTTTAAACTAACCAGAAAAATGCAGCTCTCGAATTCGTTTTATAATTGAATCGATTACTTTGTTTAGCAAGAAAAAAAAAAGCTGTTAACTCGAATCAAAATATTTTAAAAACTTGTTTTATATAACTATGTGTTGACTGTCAAATGTCAGAACATTAATTTCTCCTTTACCACTATAAAGATGTACAGGACTATGCAATTTCCATCCTTCGTGTTTGTTTTTTTAAGAAGTGCAAATTTTATTTTATATTCAAAAAATAGAAACAACTTGCAAACTATTATTTAAGCCGCTTATTAGGTATTAATATATAGACATTCCAAAGTAACAGGATGGTTGGAAGGCTTTATTAAAGTAGCACTAGAAGTATCACGAGGACTATTGCGACCTACCTCGTAATTTTGAACATCGGTCAAGTGACGAGTACGATACAGGAGCTGGCACCAATTCTCCTAACTTCTACACCACGGCAACGGAAGGGATCTGAGTCTCTACAGATTTAACATGCATCAGTCCTGGGCACACGGCTGGTCTTTAATAGCATCAAGGCTCAAACCCATCCCTCGACGAAAACCGCCGGTTGCGAGTCCTCGACCATGACTACCAGGCTACCGCTGCCACCCAAAGTTAAGGAAAAATTAGGATCTATGCTCATGTAATAGCAGCAAATCTTTCAGTGAGGAAACAGGAGTGAATAAATTGGTAGTGAAAAAATTTCCAAAAAAGCAATTCAAGTTTCCTATTGGTGGGTAATTAAACAAAAAAAAAATGAAAGAAAAAATAGAATGTGTTGATTGCACTATTTCCAAGATGAGAGTGGAGTAAGGCTGATGTAAAGATCGATCAATTCAGCAGTGGAAATTTGAAGACTCTACTGATCCTTACCTCAGAATATTACAAATGCCATCACGGCACACTGTTGGACGAACAATTTATCACTGAAGAACATGTCAGAGCGGTGAATGCAGTGACACTTTTCTGTTGGAAGTCTAGGAAGCGGAAAAGGAATATATTGTTTACACACTACTTAATAGAAGCTGGTGCCAAAAGGAGGTCTGCCAATAAAAGAATCCAGCAGGAGAAATAAGAATTTCCTACTGTTGATCGTCAAATTAATCATTGAAGAAAATGACTGAACGATGTTGTGCTGAATTCTTTCCAAATAATGCAGTGGAACTTTTCTGTTGGACGACTGAGAAGCAGATGTAAATGGAATATATTGTTTGTACTATTTCACAGAAGCGAGAACAAGAAGGAAGTATGCAATTAAAACAACAAAAATGGAGAAATTTGAATTCGCTACTGATGATTATTTCGGAATAATTAAAATGCCTTCGCATTACCCTGTTGCTCGCACAATTCATGATGAAAGAACGTGACAAAGCAGTGTGGTGAGAAACACTTTCCAATGAACGCAGTTGTTTTCTGATGGAGGAAGCAGGCAAAACAAGAAAATAGAAAAGGAATATATTGTTCGCTCGATTTTTCATAGATGCGGAATGAAGAAGGAAATGTGCCAATAAATCAGTTCAGCAGGACAAATTTTATTTTTCTACTGATGCGTATTTCTGAATAATTAAAAATGCCTTCACATTAGACTTTTGGTCTCACAATTCATGAAGAAAGAACATGACAAAGCTGTGTATTGGAGGACAGTTTCCAAAAATAGTAGTTGAATTTTTCTGTTGGATGTCTTAGAAGGAAAAAAAAATAGAACGAAATTGAAAAAGAAGTCTATTAATCGCTAAATTGAAATTGGAGGTTGAATATATTTTTGAAAATCAACTGTGTTGAAACGCAAGGAACATTCAGAAGAAGCGGTAAGAATTTTCCAGCCAATCACAAGAATTGTTCAAGTCTCTTCTAAGAACTAAGAATATTCAAGACGTTGAATTCTAAGAACATTAATCCATTTTCTTAAAATCTTTTAATTCAATTCATTTGTTTATGGAAAAACTTCATCACGTGATTAAATCTGCAAACATTTTGATCATATCGCAGATCCGATTCTTTATCACATGCTGCAGAGATACAAATGAAAATTAGAATTTTCTTCATGGATTCTTAATATTATATAATATATTTTTACCTCATATGTCATTCATTTTACAGTTTAATGTAAAACCTTACATTAATTTATAAAACATTGTAATATTCATTTCAAAGAACTTTATAAATAAATTTTTTAAACAATGGTAAAGTGTTTGTCTCTTTCTTTTGTGTGTCTTGCGTGTTTCTTTCTTTTGAAATTGAGTTGCATTTTGATTCAATTTATATTAAAACTGTGAATAAAATAAGAATTTTTTCTGTATTTTACGTGATGAATAAGTTTGGAAATGGTATAACACAATTAATTGCATGATATAGTCTAAGAAATGTAGTTATTTTATATTCATTTAAGTAATTTTTAAACATTGTCAACTAGAGAAGATTTTATTTAAAAAACAATTGCAGTCAGATGAAGCAAAAAGGTGTAGAAAAGCAGTGGTAATTAATTTAAAATTTAAAGCAAATGAATGATATATAATTTAAGAAATCTCAGATCGGTGTTCGGGTGCGTCCGTCCCTCGTTCCGGTTCGTCATTGCCGATGGCTGATTTTGTTTCAGTCCAGTCGAGTTTAAGAAACTGTAAATATTTCAAAAATAATCAGCCGGCGCATAATTTTCGAGTGCCAAATGAATTATGTCCATAAAAAAATACGAAGTAAAATCCACGCATCCAAAAATAACCTCGTCAGGTGCATCGGACTCGGGGATAATAGCTTCCGTTTTACGAAAAATTAGTTTTACCCTTGAGATGAACGCCTTCGAAGAAATTTTGATTGGGGAGAGGAAGGGAGGAAGAAGTGCTTCAAGATAATGGAATAATTTGCATTCGGCTAAAAAAAAGTGTATGAAAAAAAAATCACAAAAAATTGACAAGAAAAATAAATTATGTTTCGTTTGGAGCTAATAGTAAAAATTGTATGGCAGCACTTTAAATATTCCGCTACAATCTGGCATTGTTTTGATTCTGTCAACATAACACAAACTGTATCGAAGAAACATAAACTGAATTTTCGATAGAGTATTCTTGATGTGGTAAATATTTAGTTTGATTTAATACTCACTTTCTGTTTCGGTTTATATAAAAAGTTACTTTATTTATCTACGAGGGGGGTTCAAAAACTAGTTTTATTTGAAGACAGTGGTATCTTTAAGATAAATTGTTTTTTATAATTGGGTACTGCCATCTATTAAATGGAGCCAAAAAAATTTCACATTGTTTCATAAGTAAGTTTTGATTTGGTAGTCCTTAGCTGTGATATCCAAATTTGATTGCTCCTTCGTCCATCTGTGATACCCAGATTATTAATTAAGCACTGGAAATCAAGCAAAAATCAAAACGTTCGGCTGCTTCCCGTAAATCCTTTCCAAAAATGGTCTCATCTGCCAGGAAAGATATGTCGAAGTACTTTGGAGGTGAAGAAAGGCTTCATAATTACGAATACCAGAAACTAAGATTTAGACAGTTGCCCATTGAGTCTCGTAATGCCTATTAAAACAAATATTTTTCAATGCTACGAGCGCCATCTCTTGAATTTGTTAAGGATTTATTGAACGACTTTTATATTAGCCACCAAAGGGGCTAATGTTCAGTTTTTGTTTTCTTTTGCTTCTTTTAATATATAACTTTAATATTTTGCAACTTCTTCGTGCTTCTCAGATAAGTTTTATTAAAATTAATAAACTGATGCATATTATGCGATATACATTAAAATAGGTATTCAAGAAACTATTTTAAGGAAAAAGCTGTTTAGCACATACAATTGAGTGATTTTAAAAATCACCGATTTGGCTACTTTTGAACCAGTCTCGTAAATTCTGCTGAGCGCGAAATGAAAAAAATTGCCGCGTTTAATATTTTGTAAATTAACTGCGTTTACTCGTATGTTAGAGCTTCACATAACTTTAAATGAAAGTATGAAAAATTAGTTTTACTTAACTGTTTTGCCCGTGGATCCGAGAAATGTTTTAAAAATTTCATCATCAGTTTCATAAATTAAGGTTCATCTGTTTATACAAATACTCCATGTCTTCCAAGATAATAAATATTATCAAACACATCAAACAAATATCTCCCTCTTTCAAGGATTACCTTTCTACTCGTAATAGCACATAATATCAGGAAAACGTTAAAAATGTCAGGAGGAAATGTACAATGAAATAGGATGCATAAATTATTTCTTTAACCAGTAAAAGTTTCACGCAGATTTTAGACACAAAACAAAAAAATTACCAATCTTATTGTTCAAAATCCTGTTACGTATTCTGAGCATGCACAATTAACCCTAAAATAATAACAGAAACTGAATTCACAAGAGAAGGGTAAATTTTAGTGTTGCCGTGCTTAAAAGCCAAGTTTAGCTAAGCAATCAATGAATTATCATCAAGAATATTTTTGTCACCAAGGATATCATCTAAACAGCCTTCCATATGCAATTTTATGTTAATGTTAAAAATAATTAAGTCTTGAAATATTCATGTCAATTTGATCCAACGTTCATAAAAATCAAAAATTCAGATAAAATTATTTTTCATCTAAAAAAACTTATAATTTTTTGAAAGTACTAGAATGGGGAAAATATATTTAATGCTGTAGCAAGTTTTAGACTGCTTAGCTGGGTTATTCTAAAATATTAGGCATAACATTTCCATCAACAAAATCAACTATTAAAATGGTAAAACACCAAAAATGAAAATTGAAAAAAATTCTGAAAATTTAAATAAAAAAAATGTAAACGAAAAGGCACTAAAAGTGAAAAAAAAACATTGAAAAACTAAATCCTAAAATAATCAATCAAACTCTAAAATTTAAAAATCTACGAACATATTATGATTTCTAAGTATTAGACTTCATGTGTATAAATACTACATACAGTAATGCAAAAGGAAAGCAAACAAATTAATAAATTTACAAACACAGACAAATTAAAATTAGAAATGATGGCTCTCTTTAGATACTCAAGATGCTTTATTTCAAGTCATAACAAACTTCAAAAAGCATTAAAAAAGGAGTCAAATTCTAGTATGTAACTAATCACCAATCATTTTTCCGTGGAGAGTAATATTTTTACGCGTCAAAAGGCAAACACGAAAACTAACAATTTTAAAAGTTGCAGAATGCAAACACTAAATTCTAGAAATACTCAATCAAAAACCGGAGGCCAGCACGACTACTAAAAGTATTGAAACAAAATTTTCATATAAAAAGATTCAAAACATTCATTGTGCAATTCACACTACAATAAATATTTTATGCGTAGAAATGTTTGGTCTCATGTAATCCATCGTGATAAAAACATGAAAAATAAAATGAAAGAAATGGAGATTTTGCTTGTTAATTACATTGTTAAACATCGTTAAAATTTCTTCACTAGTGCAAAGTTTACAGCAATTGCTTTTAATTATGTACACCAATAATAATACATGTTTGGAAGTGTCTGTTGAATGAATGACAAACAACTTCAAATATACGAAATTTTTCCCGCAAATTTGCAACCTCAATGAACAGTTGAGAGACGAAGTCCATTGCAGAATCAACTGAATTCTTATATATATTACCTTCACATATCACCTGAAGGGGAAAAAAATCGACGCTAGATGTGGCAATCATTTGTCAAAGATTTTCTGCAAATAAGTAATTAATATTTCCTTTGATGTCCTTTTCTTGTATTTGTGAGTTATTACATCTTTTTGAAAGCATCAAATCCAGTAAAATTCTTTGTTTTAAATCTGCCTTTCAATTCATGCAATTTCATCCTCTTTTTTGTGTTTGATTAGATATGATATATCTATAATTATTACAAAAATGTCTACACGTGAGACTTTCTAAGCTTTTCTTTCGATATGCTTATTGATACAATGCTTAATTTAGGAATATACTTATCAAAGTCCTAACTACATTTTTATCCAATATCTTCATCCTGAAACTTTCTAATTTAAATTATTATTGAGAACTGTTTCATTTATATTTTTATCTCTTTAATAAAGACATAAAGAAAACTAAACATTATGCAAATTAATAAATAAATGAAGAAAATGAAATTGACATTACTAATTTCATTTTAATATGTGCTAACCTTTTTCCAGTTAAGTTCTCGAAAAAGTGAAATTATTCAAATTTTTTATTTATTAGCGTAAAATAAACATAGTTTCAAGCAATTACTATCAAGAAATGAAAATAACCTCTTCAAATTCTTCATGCACAAAGAAAATATTCAAAAAAACTAAACCGTTGCCAATGTCAACAACAGAAAGAATAAAAACAGACGATTCTTGCATATTGTTTAATTAAATATTAAAATAGTAGCAAAAGATAAATTTCTAAAAGTTGGCAATAATATTATGATTGAATAAAAAAGCAGACGATAAAATATTAAAGTAAATGTATATTTTAGTAATGTAAATATACCTTAAGCAAGCTAAGTGTGATTGTTATAATCATAATGAATTGCAATGATAATTTTTTGAAGCTCACATCATGTATCCATTATTTTATTATCCTGCATTTCGGTTGACGCCATTTTTTTCAAAACAACATATTAGCACATCTAAAAAAATAGAAATAAATATTATAATGATACGTATGGAATTAAACCTTTTAAGAACATTAAAAAATAAACAATGTAACAATATAGCTACACTTAAGTAAAAATTTAATTTATGATTTCTACTTAAATTGTTTTTCTCGCCAGAAAACCCAAACTAATTTAATTCTTACTAGAATCCCGAGAGCAGCAAATTTTTCTTCTACTTTGTGTAACTTTTAATTACCATCCTCGTAATTTATTTCCACAAGAATACGATAATTAATGATTTATTGAATGTTTTTCTAATGTAATTAAAGAAATCAATAGAAGTAATACTAATGAATATAAGTAAAAAAACTTTAAAATCAAGCTTAAATTTAAAGGCAGATTAAAAGGTATAAAATATTTTTGAAACGTAAAATAATATATAATTTTTAAAGGCTTGTGGCGTTTAAATTAGATAACTAGATAGTTACCGATTGATTAAGTATCATAATTACTTACTCATATTAAAGGAAGTATTAACTCCTAAGGCTTTTATGAATTATAAATTATAATATAGATAAAAACAGATTTCTTTGAAACAATTTAGCAGTTGTTTAAATAAAAAAATTTCTAAAAACGTTTTTTACTTATATTGATTTAATTCTTGTTAGTATGGAAATTTAAAAATAACAATTAATATTAAAAAAAAATAAATAAATAAAGTGAATTCCTACTTAGCTCAACAAAGAAATTTTTTATTTTAGTTACTTCTTATTAAATAACTACAATTAATATAAATATGTATATACGTTTGACAGAATCACAATATTAAGTGGTAAAATAAATTCATCCCGTAAATTAAATGCTTGGAATTCAGTTTAGCCCAATCACCTTTGGCGACCGGAATTATTTGGCGATATTTCGCCAAATGTGGTTACCCTTGGCCAAATCGCGGACTTAAAAAAATCGCCAAATTTGACAATTTTTGGTTGAGCTAAACTGCATTTTCACCAATTAAATTTAATTAATATTTGAAAAAACTATATTAACATCAAGTGTCATCCATTACAAGTTTTAAAAAATGTATTTGAACTTGAGTGGATGAATAAAAAGTATTTTTTTAACGATTGGAATTTTGAATAAGATATGTATAGGAAGAGTGTGAACTAATAGTAGGAATTTAAAAAGCAATTGCTTGAGCTATACGTGGCAGAAAATTGCAAATGAATTAGATATTATTAAGTGCAAATGGCCCAGGCTCCCTCCTCGATATCCGTTACTGCTTGAGTATACTATGATATCCTTATTGACATCAGACGCATATACAGGTTGTTTAGAAACTCAAGAGCAAACTTTTAAACAGTGATAGAAAATATTTAAACAAGCGACCCACTTTTAACCTAAAGTGCACAGGCGGAGAGAAAGTGGTGCATTGCTAGACGGTGCTGTGATTGAAAATATAAAACGATAAGTTTTCATCCACATTTTCCTTTCTAACCTAGTGTACTGTATTGTAGACTATTAATAAAGATGACTTGTTTTCAGGACATCATATTTATTTGCTCACATCTTTTCAAACATAAATTCAAGACACAATTTCCACAAGCACAATTTTTCAACATTCGTTTTTACATCTTGGAATCAAACTAAATTCTATTTTTTTTTATTCGTTGCCAGAAAATTTTCTAAAAACAAAAATATGATCTGGTGTTACCAATAGCACAATTTTATTTCTTTGTAATAACTTAAAACATTTAAAAATATATATAGCTTAATAAAGAATATTGGGAAAAAAGTATCACTTTAAGTTTAAATCGTTTTCTTTTAAATATTGATTTTAGTTTAGTTTAGTTTTTTAGTTAAAAGCAACACGAGGGCTATTGGCGACGGACCTCGTAATTTTGAACCACGGTCAAGTGACGAGGACGACACCTGAGCTGGAACCCCCTCTCCTCTTTTAAATATTGAATATATCACACTAGATATCTGGAGACATGGCCCATGCTTCCTAAAATCCACAATAGAAATAACGATGTCGGGATCATATGAGTAATGAAACCACGGGAGGACTTCCGGAATTGTTAGGTTGTTCTTTTCCTGATTACTTTACCTCGCCATACTTCCAGAAATCGACAGTAGAAATGACGATTTCAAACTCATACGAGTCATAAGACTTCAGGCAAGTTTTAACAAATTTTTGGCTGTGGCCTTTTCCTCGTTACTGTACGTCACCATGTCCCCTAAAACACACGGTAGAAAAGACGTTGTGTAAGAAAACTCGCACTTTATGCATTCCATTACAGCACTGTCTAGCGGTGCAACGCATGCTCTACTTCTCGCTCTGCAAGTTGAAAATTGCTTGTTAAGATGATTTCTATAACTCTTAATTTTAGAAAATTTTTGCCCTTGAGCTTCAAAACACCCAGTATATAAAATTTCAGTTCCCTCTGATGATAGACGTTGGATCAAAACTTCGAGTTCACATGTTGAACTGCAACGATATATATATATATATATATATATATGATCCTATGAAGTGAAATAAATTTCTTTAAAATAAGTAACAATTTGAGAATAATTAGTTATTTCTTTAGGTTAAAAAACATTAAATTTATTAGTTACAAGTTTTGCAACCCTTATGAATGTTTTTATTTTGAGTTTAGTATATTTTTACATCAGATTATACAAAAGTTTATTGAGGGTTTAATTTAAAATTTAACAGAAATATATATATGAAATTAATAGATATCTGTTACATATATATGTGTATATATAAACTAATAATAAATTTCTTAGCTACAGCAAAGTTAAATTAACCAAATTTAAAAATTACGGTTATTACAAATTAATAATAAACTTTTTGTAAATACATATCATAATCCAAAAAAGCAAGATTATAAAGTTAGTATAAAATAAATAGATTCAAAAAGTGAGATAAAGAAAACAAATATCTATAGATAAAATAAAATATTTAAATTGTTGCAAGTATATTATCAAACAAAAACATACAACAATGAATATAAACGTGTGCATAATCTAACAGAAAATTTTCTAATATAGCAATGCAAAATTTACCTATAGTTAATATGTAATTAAAAAAAAAATTAAAAAACATTTACCTGCTACAAAGCTCATAATATACAAAAACACCACCCAGACCTGCAAAGAAGAAATTAAAATGGAGATACTGTCTTGGGCATAACAGAATGGAAAAACTAAATATAATAAAAAGTCCTCATTCAACAAAGTAATTAAAAAAGAAAAAGAAGGAAGAATAACCAAAGGAAACAAAATTTTATTTTAGCCAAATTAAAACAATCCACTAAAAACAAAATATACCACAGAAACCACTTTTTAAAAACCATGAAACACTTAAAGTAGTTATAATAATATTCTAACATACCTGATTTTATTATATGAGGATAAAATTGTACTAATCCTAAAATATCTTTAATACTGAAGAAAACTTGAATATATATATATATATATATATATATATATAGAATGTTAATTCAAAAATTAAGATTATAATTTTATGTAAAACATCACATCTGAACTAATAAGAAAACCATAAAAATAGACTGAAAAAAAATTGCAAACAGAAATGTGAATGAAGATACGTGATCCACTAACCAAATTAATATACGTAATACACTAACTGTATTAATATGCGTGATTACTGTCAAAGAATGTTGTGAAATCAACAAGAAGTGAATTGGTAAAAGATTTCCTATTAAACTCGTAAATTTGGATTGTGAGTTAGGACGAATCTCTAAAGAAAGCGATCTTGGATATTCTGCATTGGTAATAAATAATTTTGATTGTTCAGTCTCGTGTTTTCTTAATTAACGTATTGTCACTTTTGTTTAATATATTAAGGCTCCCGTCTACCCGCCATTTTTATTTCGCGAACGTAATGTTAATCCTATGGAATTTCGACTTTAATTCTCACATCTTTATTATTTGATCTATTTGGATACAATAAAGTGCATTTGAAAGAGCAAAAAATAATGAATGCTTCTGTGGAATTACTTTTTTCTTCCGATTTTTAAAAATATTAGAAAATATTCTTTAAAGACCGGAAAACTCAAAAACGAATAATTAAAATAAGAATAAAAATATTTTTAAGAATCTTAGACAAAAAGTAATTCCACAGAAGCATTGATTATTTTTTGCTCTTTCAAATGCACTTTATTGCATTCAAATAGTTCAAATAAAAAAGATGTGAGAATTAAAGTCGAAATTCCATAGGATTAACATTACGTCCACGAAATCAAAATGGCGGGTAGACGGGAGCCTTAAATATAGATGTGGCACAAAAGTCGATTGACAAATGCCACATAGTATGTAAATGAGCACATAAAATTCTTCAATGTAATTTTTACACATCCAGAATCCCTCATTCTTTGCATGAACTAAAATCACGTAAAGAGATTAAAATATTATGTATCAAAAATGTGAGAAAACGAGATGAGTGAACGAAGAGGGTATTTTAAAGCTTTAAATATACTAACATCAACCTTAATTATTGGAATCAAACAAAGATAAGAATTTCATTCATATCTGAAAGAGAAAAAAAAAGTTTCCCCTTTCATATTTTAGATTTTATTTTTTTCCTCTCATGAAAGGAGAACTCTGATCATATTAAACGAGCCATTTTGATAGACCAGTCTTTGGAAAAGTCCGAAATCGAAAATATTGTTAACAATTTTGGAATTATTTATCGTTATCTTCCAAAAAGAGCTTCGGGGAACATTGAAGTTTCCTTCTGAGGATGATGATCCTAATCATTCCAAGAAGAAAAAGAGAAGAAAGCCAATTCTGTAAATACATTCCAGTAAAGAACTCATGAATTAATAGATATGTATTTTTACTCTTTCTAAGTTGATGGAATTTGTTGGATAGAATAGTGAGATGAGCGCGTAGTAAATTCTTCATTTCTTGAGGAAAAAGTTAAGAAGTTTTCTGCTTATGATTATTTATCCTTTTTCCCCACATTTGATGAAATAGAGAATAAAACGGGATGGTAGAGAATATATTCCTTTTAATACTATGGATAACACAGGTATCATTTAGGGAATACCTCTGTTAGATGTACATGAATATTGTTTGTAGAATAAAAAAATATGATAGTAAATTATTATCTTACATTAGCAATGTTTTTCATCATATTGAAGATGAATGTGTGTGTGGTAAATTTTTAATCTTGTCAAATGCATAACTTAAGATGACAGAAATGTTTTGAATTAACGTAAATTTTGTCTACAAATGTATATATTATGACCTTCAAAGAGAAAATTGAAAAAGAAAAACACACAAGAAAAGTTTTGTTAGAGTATAAGTGTATAGTTTTACTGACAAAGGGGCATTTTATACAACTACTAGCTGATACCCTGGACAGATGATAATATAATAATTTGGAACCTATACTTAAGACATTAAGAAAATTTTCAATTTTTAAAACTTTAAATGATAATCTAAATTTCAAATTTTAAGAAATTGATTGTCTGTAATAATGGTATCCTCGACATTCAAACATATGAGAAAAATAAAAAAAAATTAGTAAAGAGTAACCTCATATATATATATATATATATATATATAATATGGATAAAAATCATTCCACCGTATACATATTACACCTAGTATTGCCAAAAATGCATCATTTTGTCAGAATATTCATCATGTGCTTAACTTTCAAATGAAATACCCTCACAATGACATCGGGTATATCATAAAGGTTTTGTCCTTGCCTCAAGACATCTTTGATTTCTGACCATTTAGGATTGCAAGTGACTGCAATCCTAAAAAAAAGTCGTGCATGTCGGGACGTCCAAAACATCTTACGTATGTCATAGCCTCTTCAGTTCGTTCATACATGTATCGAGGTCCTTTAGTAAACGAAGATTGTCTTGCGTGTGTGCTACTCCGTAAAAGTCGCCATTTTAGTATTTTTCAAAATCCCGTAAAGTTTTAGTGCTAAACTACATTCCAAATTCAGAAACTCAATTTATTCCCAACTCATTTATTTCTATCGCTAAATATGTATGTTTTCTATTTTCGACCTGCACGAAATTTCACATAAAGAGCCCTTTCACCAAATTCTTGCCAACCCTCCATTTACGTTTCAATATAAAATAATTTAGTATTTTTCCATTTCGCACACGCAAATCTCACCAAGTCAACTTAATTGGTGACAATACACAGTATACATAAAAAATATATATATTCCGTTCGGCGTCGGTCATATCATTTTTGGCGATGAGGTCGCCAAAAATAACATAAGAGTAGATAAGAGTAGATTAACGGATGAAAACTACATTTTGGATCAGACTTCCGTAAAATCCGTTCTTAGTG
This sequence comes from Nephila pilipes, assembly GCA_019974015.1. Taxonomy (NCBI): domain Eukaryota; kingdom Metazoa; phylum Arthropoda; class Arachnida; order Araneae; family Nephilidae; genus Nephila; species Nephila pilipes. Next base: position 9,338 of record BMAW01115401.1, on the reverse strand, counting down.
AGTGTCTACATCGCAAAATGAGAAACTATGCTAAATTTCAAGTTAATCGGTTAAATAGTCTTTGAGATCTCGTGATGAGTCAGTCAGTGGTATTTCACTTATATATATATAGATAATCAAAAATTAAGATTTTCCGCAAAACATGGTAAATCAAAAGAAAATAAATATATTGTAACTTTATAAATTGAATATAATACTTAATATACACTTAACTAGGGAATAGACTATTATTTTGATAATATAGCCCATACGTAGGAAGCTGTGGTAGTTCGAGTTCTGATTACTCAAATTTTCTTTAAAAATCCTTATAATTTTCTATTTACTGCAATATAAAAAAACACTTTTACAATATAAAATCTCAAGAATAGTCTATTCTATGTAAAGGTATTTGAAAAACACGTATATAAATTTTGCGGTTAATTGATGTGGAACATTTTGAGATACTGTGTGCTTGCAGTAATGAAAAAGACTTTCTCGCCAGAGATATTCATGATCGAATAACGCAGCTGTCATTCAATTTCTAAATAAGATAGAAACAAAATTAAGATAGATTCTTAAAAATAAAAGATTTAATTTCAATGTGAGATAAAAAAAAAATAAGAAAATTCACGTTTTAGCGAAAAATTTTGTTTTACAGGTTATTGCACCCCTTAACCGAAATTATAATTATACATACAAAAATTATTGAAAAAAAACTTTTTAATATTCTGGGAAATATTGGTAATTTATGGCATAATGTAAAAAAAGCAAGGATTTTTATTAGCCACCCAGACACATATGCAATATGTGTCTGATACCTGCTTTCACCACTAATGAACTCAATTTTCGAACATCTGTCGTAATAAATTTTCCCCTATTTTTTTTTGTTGGATTGAAGTGAAACAAATATAAATATTAAGAATTTTATTTACTTATAGATTTATGTATTACCCTAAATCATATGTATATTGCAACCAAGATATGACTGACAATAAGTAACATTATTCTGTTTTCAAGCTGTGAGATAGCCTTTTTTTTTTTTTTTTCCTCAAGAATTTCAAACTACGTACATCTCTTTAATTTGGCTTCCTTCTTGGAATGTTTTGAAGTCAAATTATTTTAAAACTGAATTACTGTTATTCGCCCCCTAAGGAGCTAGTTTGTGAAAGGGGGTTGAATGATTACTTTGAGTTATTTGAAACTTATCTATTCAAACAAAGAGCTGTGGACAGTATACTAAAATGAATATGTATTTGAGCGACGGTTGGTACGTCAGGCTCCTTGGCAGATGTCTACAGGAATAATGAGTACAAATTGTAAAAAAAAAACATGAATATGACTACTAGCTCCATCTGCACACGCGGGTCGTAACAGGAGCTATTGTTTTAAGTGGATCACTTTGGGCGTACCAGATTCCTTTTCAATTTTCTGTCGTTTGTTTTAATTTTTATAACATTTTGCTTAAATCTATTCAATTTAATAATTTATCTTTTCTTTTAATTTTAATATCGTAAAAGATTACAATTGTCCATTTCTCTATATTTCATCTTTTACTTTTATTCTTATAATTGATTGAGTAAATTAATAATAATTATAAAAAAGGGCACCTTGGGTGGCTAAATCTGTTCTTTGTAAAACTTTGCAGAGACCTTTTTAATTTTTGTACTCCTTTTTTGGTGTTTATTATAGTTATCAGTAACTAGTTCGCAATAAGAAATTTCAAATTTTATAAGAACTATTTTGGAACATTGAACTTACAGAGTTTTCTAAAGGCCAATTTTGCTGGTGACCCTAACTTTGGAACTTAATATTAGTAATCCGATTGACTATTTTTCGTGACATCTCTTCTTATGGAACAATTCTATTGGTACCGATCCCTTTGATTAGAATATATATTTACCTTTGACGAAGGGATACCTCTATTTAACCCCTTGAGGACCGGCACGCCGGGTATGAAGCGCTTTTTCAGGACCGAGTGCTCGGAAACGGAGCGTCACCACCAACCCGAGCATTTAAAAAAGTTAAGCCTAATCTTACAAAAAAAATTCCTATGAAATTAGCATTTGATATAATGACTACAATTTTACAAGTTATCTATAAATAATATATATTACTGCTTAATATGTATTTATATAGATAATAACAATAATAGAAATTAATTAAATATACAAAATACTAGAATTTAATTATGCATACAAAAACAAATAATTATACACACACACACAAAAAAAAAGGAAGTTACAAATAATGTGCAATTAAAATTAAAAAAAAAAAGGATATTACGAAATAATAATCTGTGCATAAAAAATTCCAATTTAAAAATTCTGCAGCTTTTTCTGCCGGCGTCCCTTTAACTACCACGCACACTTTTGAAGAGCCGTGATTCTCAGTTTGTTTACAATAAGAAATCTATCAAATATATATAAAAAAAAAAAGAAGAAGCGCAAAACAGAAATTAATACCCTTATGTGAAGATCAAATGATGCGAGATTCGACTGATGTGAAAACCGTTGCAATTTGGCGCCATCTAGCAGCTTTTAAAAATTCAAATAAAGTGTTCCGTTTTCCAATTACGCTGACGAGACGCTGGGCCCCTCCATGTTAATCAGAGCTCTTTGCGTGGAAGTGACCCTGGGCTGGTGAGAGAGGAAATGTTCGAGACGCTGGTCGTGAAGGGGTAAAGGAAAAAACATCTGGTCCAGTGAATGTCCTCACTGGGATATACGATTGTACTTCAAAAACTGAAAAATTGATTCTTAAAAAAGGAGGTTATGAGAAAAATTAAGGGTACCAGAACATGTGAGGAATTTAGGAACAACATATCTAAGACTCCTTGTTTTTATCATATATATCTTTTCAAATTATTAGTAGAGCTTGGATTTTGTCTGTGTGTGTGCCTAACAATGATATTTTATTTATTGTATTAAAGCATTTTTTTTTTTTTTGTCATATGGTGTTTTTTTCCTCTCTACATGATTTCTAAGATATATTTGCATTTAGGTTCTATTTTAAAAGAAACCATCATACAAAATGGTTCCAAATTTTTTATGCTTCTAGAAGCGATACTTATGCATGTAGTAAACCTAAAATATTTTTCTTTAAGTAATACGTAAGTTCTGTGAAATAAATTTTTCTATGAAAGAAAGGGGAAAAAAATAACTTTTTTTCAAAATTGCTAAGTTCTATAATTTTTTCAAAGAAAATGTATAGTATTATTATTAAAAAAGTTGGCTGATTATTTTTTGTGCATAATTTTATGTGTGAGGTGTAAAATATTTTGTATATTTATGGAACATTATTTTCAAAAATAGTACCTAAATACAAATATATCTGAAAAATCATGTCCATATTAAATTTAAACTTTTTGACCCAAAAAATACTTTCACATTACATTAAAATAATTAAAATATCATTATTAGGTACATAAAATTCCTAAGTTCAATGAACAATTTTTAGAACACAAATTGCAGAAAAAGAGTCCAAATTCAGTATTTTATATTCTCCCGCTTATACTTGTCCCTTATTGTACGTATAAAAATTTCAAGACAATAATTGATTTGAAACAAAAATTGATGGAATAGAATATATTTTAATTCATACAAGAAACAATTTATTTATATCATAATCCTTTTCTACACTTTTACCTTAATGAATCTGAATTATATTTGTATTAAATGTACCTTACCGTAAAACGTATACTTCAAAATATGTCTTAAGAGTGTAAATTTGAAAATATTAGAGAACATTAAAAAAATTTAATTGTTACTTATTAATGTTGAATATTCATTGCACTTTTTAGATCAGTTATGAGAAAAACTTTCTATATTAATAATAATTATACAAAATTTAGTTCTCAAAAAGTTTAGATTACATTAAGTAAAGTTATTTACTTTTCTTTCATTTTAAACTATAATGTATTTTTCTTAAACACATAATCCGTACTTTGTAATCTCTTGTTTCCTTATATTCTTGTGTAACACAGAAGCAAATTTTACACTATATTATGTTCTTAGAATAAATGATATTTTGTAAAATTATTTATAGTATTACAACATTGATGGAGTTTTTAGATTTCGCTTTCTTCCTCAAACTCTATACTTTATTGCAAAATTCATTCACTGAACTGCAAAATTAAAACAGACGTACGAATTAAAATAATATTAACACTTTACTTAAGAGCTATTGCGCAAAGAGTGTTTTTATAACTTAAAAATACTCCGTCCCCCCCTCACACACACAGATAAAAAACATTTGGAACATTTTTTTAAAACATTTATCTGAAAAAATAATGACCAATTATTTTAGAAACATATTATTTGGACATTCAGCGTTATCAACAAAATAAGAGAACTCAATCTGTTAAAAATCGAAAAGGTAAAATTTGCAAATTTATATACGTATATCAAACTCTATTTTTGAAGAAGTTGCTTTCCTTCACAGTGTACCTTGTGAGGCAAATATGAGATTCTTTTATACCTTTATCAAAAATATTTCTTGCCTTTTTATCTTTTTATTTGATGATACTTTTGACCTTAATGGCGATGGAAAACCTTTTTACTCTCATAAACGACCTCAGAGAGGAAAAAAGATGAAATTCTTGATGTGCCAGATCAGGGCTGTCTGAGGAATAGATGATGATGATGTCCCCATTGAATAAGTCCAAGAGTTGCTTTGTGACGTCAGTTGTGTGGGAACCCGCATTGTCATGTTACTTCTAAGCTATTAATTTACATTCTCTCTCTCTTTTTTTTTTGTTTCTGTATCGTCCTCCCTATACTTTTGTGAATTTCTTCGTACTACTCGGGTCTAAAATTTTGTCCACAGAGCCTAGCAATCCCAACTTTGATTTCAACAATTTTTCTTGTGTTGTACTTATATCTGACACTCCTTTAAAATTTGTTCATATTTTTATCTTACTTTGTTTGCCTGTCAAATCTAGTCTGAACTATTTACTTCCCTTAGGTTACAAAATTCACTGATAAGAATCTCTTTAAGGTCCCAAACGACAAATGAAAATATTTGAGCCTCCCTCGAATGTTTTTTTTATATATTTCAAATGGATTCTATTTTATTTTAGAACTTAACGAAATTAACCACTTTATTTTGGGCACGAATTATTTTTATTTTTATAAGAAATTAAATTATTTTTAACTAACCTTCTTTCATAAGATTTTTTCTTTCATTATATTTTTTTTTGCCGAAAACCACATATAACTTATCTGAAAACAGTAAAAATTATATCAAACTAAGTTGTTATATATATATATATATATATTTAAATTCTGATTTTTCGTCCGCCATTATGAGCTGTGGAAGTATTTCTCACTATCCTACAAAACAGGCTACAACGGCTAGCTTCTTCATAGGAAGCGATGGAAAAAAAGGAAAAAAAATACATTTTCGATCAAGAATTCTGCTCAGTACTTACAACATCGCTTGCTTGGAACTAGCTCTATCTAAAGAGAAAGGGGAAAGAATTTTTGTTTTAATCCTTTTGTGTATTGCGACAACCATAGTGTTTTGTTCTCGCTTCGGCTTTATCGGATAGAAACAAAGGCGATTAGCCATTGAGGTCACGTAAATTCCCCACGCGGTAACATTGACATACTTGACACGCATTGCAATTAAGACGCAAACAAAAAAAAAAAGGACTTGTTTGCAAATGTATCGGGGTAGACTTTAAGATTATGGGCAAAGACATACAAAGCAATTATAGATGATTTAGGTTTCGTCAAACTGTAATATGTACCATTTCAGATATACACATTTTAAATACAGAATTTATCTTTCGAAGATGCTTAGTAAAAACCCCGGTGAAAAACGAGTTTTTTGAGCAAGAATTTTCTTTCAAAATTCACACTTTGCCTAACATAATTTTTTATACCTTATATTTTAAGAGCAAAAGGGAACTTTGAGCCCAATTGAATTTATTCAATTATTAGTTTTAATAAAAATTTTATTCCACTTGGTGACGAATTTAGTGACCATTTGGTAATTTAGCCAGAAGCTTGTCTTGAAGCTTAATTCTTTAAATAATTAGTTTTAATAAATTAAATTTTATTAATTATGATTAAATTATCGTATTGTCATCCAAAACAATCGTGTGTAGAAATTTTCATCTCAACTGAGCGCTATAAAATGTGAGAAAAAAGCTTTCAAAGTTTTGAACGAGACAAAGTTACAATGCGAGTAGAATAAAACCCATTAATAACATCTGTAAAAAACGAGTTTTTTTAGCATCGGTTTTCTTTCAAACTTAGTTTCAACAATTTATTTTATTATCTGATGCTTATTAAATTTATCACCTAAAATAAATATGCATAAATTTTTTTTAGTTCAATTAAGCATTATGTTAATCAATTAAGAAACATGTTATTAAAATTAAAATGATCGATAAGTTGTGTTATTAAATTGTAACAATAATTAAACTAAATATAAGTAAAATTAAAGTAAACAATAAATTATTAAATTGAATAATATATCAGCTACATGTAATTAAAATTAAAGCAAATGATAAACCATTAAACGATGGATTTGGCGACCGTTTGGCGACTTGACGAGAAACTTGGCGTAAAATTTAATTCTTTAAATAACTAGGTTTAATCAATTGATTTTGATAATCATAGTGAAATTATCGTATTGTCATCCAAAACAATATTGTATAAAAAATTTCAGATCAATTGAGCGCCTTAAAATGTATCAAAAATGCTTTTAAAGTATTGAACCAAACAAAGTTACAATGTGAGGTTAAAAACAAACATTGAAAAGGAATTGTGATTTCGTTCGTGTTCTTTCGCAAACGATTTTTTCGTCATATGTTTTAAATTAGGACAAAAACAAACCTGAATCCTTAAATATACCAATTAATAAATTAAAATTATTATAAATCTGAAAACATGAATATTTTATTACATGTGTAGATTTCCGTGTTCCATTTTTGTCAAACTAGAAAAATTACGCCAAAAGATGATTGGAATATAATTAGTAGATGTAATTTATACTGGAATTTATGATCGTCGAGAATATTCACACAAGTGCTAAAGTTTATCTTTTTTTTAAGATTATTAATTATCTATGTATCAAATGAAAATTACAAAGTGAAATAACATTGATTTTATAGCTTTTAATAAAAGTGAAATTTTATGGATTAATAATTTTTGGTTTTTTAAAGCATTCAAAAAATAAATATATCAGTATTTACGTATAAAAATCAATGTTTTTTCAATGAGTATCAGATCTAATATTTTAATTCATTGTTATGTACCACAAACAAATTATTCAATCGCGATATTCCTATGTAAGAAACTATACAAGAACTTTAATAAATGATTTAATTATCTCTCAAAATTCAACTGATACAATTTTTTTTTCAAATTATGTTTTACTTGAAAGAATAGCTTGGTGCTTTAAACATGTAGAGAGAAGAAACTTCATCAACGCTAGGTTAATAATTAGAGATAAAATGTGCAAAATTATGTCAAATAATTTCTCCTAACTAGAAATGTGTCTCAAAACAAGGATTATATGGGAAGCGATTGGCTGGTATAGTGCTAAATTTAATGTTTGACGGAATTATACACACGTAAGCAAGCTTCAAGCATTCTGATTTTAAAGCAATCAGTTAATCCGGTTAAGTATACTATCATAAATATTGAATTGGTCGTACAAATCAGCTAAAATCGAATAACTTAATTGAAGTATTAATTTTTAAATAATACATCAAGCAAAAATATTATCTCCTAAATAAATAAATACTCTCTTAAATTCCGTTCAATTCTGTAAACGCTTTCTCCCTCAAAGGTGTCTCCATACAAACAATTCTACGTAAAATAACATAGCCTGTTCAATTTATATATTTTTTTCTCTTCTTAAACGACGAAATAAATTATTGCTTACGGAACCAAGATATTTGAGATAATGCGAATCAGACTTTTCTCCGCACCAGGTAATTTATTTTCCGTTTTCTAAATTTCTTTACGTTATTTTACTATAATAACTTTCTTCTTTCTTAATCTGTGAAAATTCTGAGAATACTCTTTCCTTTTTTTTTATAAATTGGTTTGTGAGGGGGAAAAAAGAGTTTAAACTTCTTTTCCAGCTAGAGAGAGAGGTATGACAATGATTACATTTTCGTGAAAAACTATTTTACAATCATTTTTCATTTTTCTTCCTCTCTTTCTCTTTCACTTGATTCAAAATCTTGTTTGTTTCATTTTGTTTCTTTTTTTTATAATCGAATTTAAAGTAATCAGATAAAACGTAATAAAAGTTGTATTGTGCGTTTTTCTCTTTAAGTTAAAGAACAACAAATGTTTTCCCTAAACAAGCGATCAACTAAATTGTGGTTACTATTTCTTCAACTAATTTTATTGCATAGAATTATATGTGTTATAATAATTAACAAAACTTGTAAAGTCCATATGTGAGTCTTTACTGTTCAAAATTTGTACTCGAATTATTTCCCACCCTTATTTTAACCGACGCAGCTAGAATTTCTCCCATACGTATAACTCGGATGAAAATACAGTACTAGGGTATGCTCAAGCAGTGATGGACATAGAGTGAGGAATCTGCATCGAACAATATCCAATTGTAATCTTGCACTCGTACATCTCGAGCAATATCTGTTTTCGGTCTTAAGTTTACGGGCTAAAATAAAAGAATAATTACAAATTAAAGAAATAAATTCAAGTTTTTTTATTTAGAAATGAACTATCAGGTATAGAAAATAATTTTTATTAAATGTAAAATAATTCATTATTAATAAAAACTGAAAAACACGTATATTTCTTGCAAATACCTTCGACACTAAGACTTGGCAATGTATGACTCACTAGTGACTCACAATCCCAACCAGCTACCGCGAACACGTCACATAGACTCACAATCTCAACTACAGATGAATAGAAACTACTCAAAATGAAACTCAATACAACAGGGATGAGATGTCTGTCAATTGCAGTATTGCTTAGAAAAACAATCTTATCTTCAATATCGTTCAAAATGTTTCCCTTCGTATCATCACGATGGTACTGGAGAAAGATTATGCGGCGGCTCTCTTCAACAACAACGGCAGCAGTCAAAACGCCTTAATAACTAGACCGAAATAGAATATTTTTCGATATTGTTGCTAAGAGCACTGCAAAAAGTGACCAGACGAGTTTTTCCGGACAGTCAGATCTTCCATAGACAAACTCTCCGTATCAGTTCCATTAGATTCAGGCTGAAAGTTTAGCAGATTCACTCGGACACGATTCTCCAAAGTAGACTCCACATTCATCTGTCTGATTCCATACACAGATGGATTCCTCCTCTGACAGACTCATCTGACTATAGCTATTGGCATATTCATACCTTTC
>BMAW01115395.1:0-24946 GCA_019974015.1 Nephila pilipes | reverse complement strand
ATGCTAGTGAAAAATTATTCCGCAATCTTATCATGAACAATTGTAGTGATTTACGAGACTGGTTCAAAAAATGCCCCCGTTAGGAATAGGAAATGGGTTACTAGGGATGGGAAGTCGAAATAAGTTAACTCACTGTAAAGTCCATTGGTCAGTTTCCATTTTTCATTCACATCCAGTCAGTTTCGCATTTTCTAAGAAGTCTACAAGTATAATGAATGCTTTTCACATCTCATAAAATCGTGACCATAAATTTTTTAACTGATGAGGCAGTCTTCAGTTTTTGGGAGCAGATTTACGGAAGGAATCTATTATTTTGATTATTGCTTGGTTTCAGTTGTATAATGATGAATCCATATCTCTTCAACAAGGACAACATGACAGCACCGATAACAATCAAAATTACCCTGTGAAAAAGTGACACATTTGTTTTGGAGCGGTTAATCTGATCGCAACACAAAATATTAACGCCAAATTCACTTAGCAATATCGTTTATCATCAAAAATGGGTAATTTTTGAACCCTCTTCGTACTTATTAAACTGTCAAAACATGTATTGCTTTAAAGAAAAGTTACTTTTTTTCTTGATTAATAACAATGTTATATATTCCAACTATGTACTATAATTTTACTCAATTTCATTTTAAACAAAATCTTATGATATAAATTTTTTAAAATAAATATTGTCAAATGTATTCTAAATGGCACACTTTGCAAGTAATTTTAAAATCAATAGAAACCAATTATTGAACTTAAACGAATAAGAAAATTCGTGTCTTTATAAATAAAATGAAGATTTACAATATATCGCTTAAAAAGTAGTTTCAAGTACTTGTTAAAAAAATCATTACATCAAAATTTCCTAGATACAAATGCATTAATTTCTGTAAATACATGTCTTCCGAATGTCCAAATATAATTATTGCCTGTGTAGAATTAGAGAATTAGTTTAATTTATTTCTTATTATTCATTTTTGTGCAAAGTGAGAAATTAGATAGAATTTATTATATATGTAATATAATATAATATAAATGAGGGAGTGATGACCGCTCTAACATTCCCCTCCCGTTTCGAAAAAAGTGTGATAGCATAGGTTATCAGATTTCCTCCGTCCAGTGCTTATTATTATTATATTTTTGCGACAGCATATTTTTTCTAACTCTTATTTATTCATAATGAATCAATGAAAAAAATTGAAACTATTTCGCTTTTATACTCATATTATGCATATTATTGATTATTTTTATTGCTCAGCGCCTTAAATTGTTACCTAAGAAACCAGTCCATGAATCAATGAGATACGCTTTATTTATCTTGCAATGGACTTTTCTCTCAGAGTAAAAGTGCCTAAAAATTGGTCTACGGGGAATTTCTTTCAGGTCTAATAATCTGCGGCATCTGCAGTTAACGCAAACATCTCCAAACTTAGCTGAGGACACAGGCCCCACCAAAGTGACCACTCATAATCGAAATAATGGATCAGTAGTTTTCAAATGGGTCAGCAACAGATATATTTATGAAACGGCTAACTAATTACTCTATTCCTTCCTTGCAACATTTCCGGAGAAATGTTATATTGACGTAACATTGAACAGGTTGCAAAGGGAACATCCCAAACATATTAATGAAAAGTGCCAATGTATCTATTAAAATAATAAGAATTTATCTAAAAGGGAAACACCAGCATTCTTATAAGGCTAAACATATTTATACCAATTCCTCAGGGACTTACCTTCTTTCTATAGACATAGAAATCATGAACAACATTCTTGTAATCTACACATATTTAGATCAACCCCTCAGGAACTTACCTACTTTCCGTAGACATAGGAATCATGACTCCAAGATACCCCAGGGATCTTTTCTTTTACATTAAAGTTTACTGTCTTTAATATCCCCGGGATCCCTTAGATATCCTTCTAAATTTTCAATCCTCCCTCTGGTAAACCAATTTTTATCTTCGAGCTACCTTAACCTTTTTTTTTCTCTCTTCCAACGGTTTGAACACAATTACACTATGTTAGGTACAATTTAGCCGCATTCGGCTCTTGCCCCATTAAACTGAACTGTCACTCACTCAACTATTTAGATCAAATCTGTGGGAAAGTTAAATTTGCGAGACTATTCTCTAACATATGATTATTAATTACGAGTATATGTCCAAAAAATAATAGTATGATTCAAGTCAAAATTACATCATGAATGTTTTCTCCAATGTGTTGAAAATGAGGAATTAAGGAAATTGAAATTTTAACTGTGCGTTTATTACATATAATATAACTTACAATGTAATTAGTTTTTGTATAATACGCAAATATAGATAAGTTACCATAAATCATATTTTTGTTTTGTTTTGAATAACAAATTATATTGGGTTTTGTAATATAAAATGAAAACTTTTCTTTGTAATCGGAAAAGTTTCTGAAGTCATTTATATATAAGGCATTTACATTTCCATTAATTTTATTAAATTTTTAAACAACATTCGGAGAATATTTTTATTAAATAAAAATTCACTTTTCTCTTTTAGAACTGGACTTACTAACAAACAGGCAATCCATAATCAAGTGGAAACAACATTCCAGAATTTAGAAGATTCTGTGAGAGATGACTTTGATGAAAATTTCGCAAAATCTTTTGTTAAACTCAAGGATTTATTTTTATTTCTTGCTTCTCCACGTCTGAACGCGGTCGTAGATGATTTGGAATCGGCAGTCTCTCTTGTATATCCTGATCATACGTACAAACCTAGAAGAAATGCTTTTTTTTCGTTCATTATTTTTTGTTATGAATTATTTCCAAGAAAGTGGAAGTTCTTTTTTGTCACATTGATTTTACGAATATTCCTTTCAAGTACAAAGAAAAGCAAATGATTAAATAAAAAACTTAGGTACAAAGTCTTCTTTAAATGAATGACTTTTCTCTTCATTTGAATATTGAACGGAATTAAAAGATTTGTCACAAATTACCCCTTCTATATCACTGGAGTGATGTTAATTCAAACGAAAATTAATTACTGAAGACTGGAATTTTAAAAGAAATCTGACATAATTCTTATCAATATATTGAAAAAAATTTATTTTTTAGCAGTGACAAGTTCAACTTAATCAATTTTTCAATAGCTTTTTTAATATGTATCAAGTTTGTAAAATATACAATGCCAATATATAGCAAAAGTAAACAAGTATAGGGGCTGATTATTCTTTTTCAATATTTTTTGTATATATTTATGAAATTCTTTGACTTGCTCAACTTTATTTTCACTCATACATGCAAATCGACAGAAAATAGAAATTTACGAAGCTATGATTATATTTTAATTCAATGTTCTCAGTTTATAAGAGATATTCATTTATTATAATTAGTGCAATATTTCTCACTAGTACAGTAAAATTGTGTTAAATAAAATTTTATCCTTATATTAAGAGAGAAAATTTATCATTCATTGTCTCTATATATTAACTACTCCTGCTTTTTTTATAAGTATGTAATCCTAATGAAGATCCGAAGGGTTTTTGAAAAGTATAATGATACGATGTCTCGTATTCATTCAAAAAAATAATTCATAAAACGTCCATTACAAATTATGAACCGGTGCATACCTTATTTTTCAATATAGTCGCCACCATATGTCTAAGCATTTGCTATGTCTGCTTACAAGCTATTGAATCCCGGAGTCATAGAAACTCACCATCTGTTGTCAAAACTACTTTTCAACTTCTGTTTTGATGTCAACATCGTCGTGGAAGTGTTTTCCTGTAAGATGTTGCTTCAGGTAAAGAAATGAGAAGGGAAATCACTGGGCGTAAGTTCCGGTATGTATGGCGGGTGGTGTAAGACTTTCCACTTAGAAACTGCAATAGTGCTTTGGTTTCGCGCACTGTGTGAGGACGAGGGCGTTGTCGTCGCGCTAGCAGACTTTGTTTGTCAATATGCCCCTATGTTTGTTTGGAAATGCCCGTCTACAGTTCCGTTACAGTTTTTCGATTCATAATGTTCCCGTACAAGGAACAATTTGTTTTTGCATGTCCGCTGAGCACTCACCTTTTGCATAAAGGAAACATGTAGCGAAACACATTTCACATTTGGCGGGAATCTTGAATTGACACAGCCATTATAAATACGTACTTATCAAACAAGACACAACGTAGAAAAATAACGATTGACCCCGAGGCAAAAGCTGAAAGATCAAGATTACCATTCATGTTGCTAACACGCTCACTATAAGTATTACCTTCTCGTTACTCACAATATATATCTATTTTTTGAAAATGCCACACATTCCATTTCATCCTATCATTCTCCATTTCTGGTTGTTGAACAAATTAGAATTAATACTTGAATTTTGTTAATTTGGTCATATTTGGGCAATAAACTTTTCAAAAAACCAAACAAAAATTAAATATTTATGAACATTTTATTTGATGATTAATATAAGATACCTAAGGGCAATACGGACAGTGCTGGTATTACTGTCACTCTTGGCGTTTTCTGCGTTAATTTCAAAATTAGCTAAAAGACGAAAATAACAATAAAAAGAAATTATAGCAATGCATCGAGAAGGTCTTTATTTTTTGATCTTTCCTGATGATGAGATTATCATTGTTTGTATGACTCGCAAAACGTTATCTGATTGGTTGATCTAGCAAGCTTCTGTTTTTAGGTGGTTAAGCAACCATGGAAATACAGTACATTATTGAGAGATTCCGTTAGTATTTTCAATGCTTTTCAACAATATGTTATGTATATCCTCAAATCGATTTTAATCCTAACGTGAATCACAAGGGTATAGGAATGTAGATTATACTTAGACTGTTGGCTGAATTACTTTCATTAATAGTTTAATACTGTCACGAACCGAGAAGGATTTGCCCGATTGTAATGAAATTCGTAAGCAAAGATATTTGTACCGAAAATGCAAATGATTAAATTTGGTGTTTAAAGAATGAATAGCTGGAGATAGAGCGTATCGGAATTGTTCACTCAGCAGGTGTATATAAAAAGTGATTCTCAAACTGATGGTCGAATTTTCTGTTGCATTGCGATGTAGGATACCTTTCAAAGACTGAAAAATTGCCTCACCTCAGAATTTGAACTCATTAAGAGTTTGAAAGAGATTATATCATTGGATTGCAAGAGGCAGGTTGGGCCAATTGGAGAATCCTTCGTCAAAACGGTCCAAAAGATGCGGCGATTAGCAGATGCTGGCAAGAAGCGGTGGACAATGGCAGACTTTAGCGTCATGATGGTAGCGGTCGACCTAGGGCCACAGCAGATCGGGAGTGATTGTCACATCAGCTGTCACGGCTCCTGATTCATCGTTATCAACCATCAGAAGTGTGACCCGCACACGAGTGTCCACCATGACCACTCACAGACGGCTGATGAAACGAAATTTACGCTCTTACCGACCGCTACGCCACCTGCCACTCACGCCTGCATACTGTGGAGCCAAGATTACAGTTGGTCTTGGCTCGATCACGTTGGAATGATGCTGACTGAGGACGTATAGAGTTTAGCGACGAATCACGCTTCCAACTGTGTCCTGACGATCATCGAACACTTGTTTGGAGACGCCCAGGGCAGCGTGCTGATCCTGCTTTCACTATTGCACGCCACACAGACCCTCAACCAGGAGTTATGGTCTGGGATGCCTTTTCCCTTGATAGCCGTACCCCTTTGGTCGTCATTAGAGACACACTTACAGCACAGCGGTACTTACGCTGTGACATTCTGAGATCTGTTTTGCTATCGTTCCTTTTGCAGTACCCTGGCCTTATTTTTCAGCAAGATAATGCTAGTCCACATACGGCACGTGTTGCTAGGAACTGTCTTAGAGTTTGTCAAATACTTCCCTGGCGAGTCAAATCTCTCTCCAATCGAGAATGTCTGGGATAGGATGGGAAGGCGACTGCATCTACCAAGGAATGTTGATGACCTATCCCGACAATTGGAGCAACTTTGGCAAGAAATACCGCATGAGACTATCAGGGAGTTTTATCACTAATGCCACGTAGTGTAACAGCTTGCATCCAGGCTAGAGATGGGTCAACACCTTATTGAGCTCGTTACTTTGTAACTATGTAACTCTGAAACAAATTGTTCAATTTTTCTGAAATTTTAATCATTTTCTATTCTGCAAATAATTTTCCTATTCGTCAGTTTTTGTCTCCATCGGACAACTCCTTCTTGGTTTGTCGGGTATTTTTTTTTTCACAGAGTGTATTTGTTTAAACCATGGTAGAAATTTGTATCAATATTTGACATACTACAATTGGCATATGATCTTGAAAACTTACATCATTAATTATATAAATAAAGGTACAATTACTTATATCATTAATAATATAAATAAAGGAAGAATCCTTAACCTCATTAATAATTTAAGTCAAAAAATCCGATATATACTGCTAGAATTCAGATAAATTTTCAATTTGAAAACAATGAAAGCCTTGTTAAAGATAGAATATATATATATATATATATATATATATATATATGGGCCACATAGGGTGAATAAAATTCAGAATTAATTGAATATACATGAATTAAACAAAGATACTCTCAATACAAATACTTTTTACTATTGTGACAAAATAAACTCTGAGTGTGGCAAATTTCTCATGCATCTAAAACGTTCAGTTAAGGCACCACTGGGTTCTTTATATTAGACATTATACAATAAAACCTTTTAGGATAAAATTTTCTCCTGATATTACAGCAGTCCTATTTTTAGTTTCCCCAAACATCCATGCATCAAATTGTTTATCATTGCAAAAATTTCAGGGGTCCTCGCGAGATATTTGGGAACCAATAGACGAAAGAAAATTATTTCTTAATTTGCTGCAAGTGTAGATGAAATAATGAATTAATGTATAGATAATCAGCAATTAATGCTGACTCAGGTAGTCTTTCAGAAGGGTTTCATTTCTATTGATTACGCATAGGAATTTTAAAGTGGAAGCAGAAAGAACTCGAGTACGTTCGCGAAAACAAACGTATCCACAGACATTGTAAGAGTAGTTAATAACTATTTCTGAGTGCAAATAGCGCGCATTTTTAATAATTATAATTCGAATTGCCAATTTTAAATACAACCATTAATAACACTTTTTTTGGAGATATTATCTACCCAACTAAATATATCTTAGATATTTTGTTAAAAATATTCAGTTATACATTAACTTTTAAACCAGAGCATATCAATGAAGAATGTTAGATTTTTAATATACTTGTTATTAACACTAATATCAAGCAAGAAATTTCATATAAATTGAAATGTTTTTTTTCTTATCTAGAATCAAAATATCAAAATTTATTCTCCTGAATAACTTTTTTTTAAAACAGGACAAAAATAAGTTGATGTTTGAATCTCCATAAATTCAGGTTAATTAGGACTAGAGCTGATCCATGTTACGTAAAATCAGGGCTATCTGAAGAATCGGAAAAAAATGAAACAAAATAAAACATGCTTACAGAAAATCAATTACGTATAACTATATTGAGTATGAGTCATATTTACAAAAGATAAAGACATCTATTTTGCCAACATTACAAATGTCTTTAAAGTTGCTATAATGCATTTTCGACTTTGACAATGTAGCATTGCACGTAACTCATAAATGTTAATAAAACGTGTGACTAAAGTGTTATTAACTTTGCGCAAAATATTTCTTAAACCCTCTCCACTTTTCTTAGGTACATTTATAGTTGTTACAGGATTTCCGTAAAGTAAATCAATTTTTTAAAAACATGGATGAAACAAAGAAATGTTATTATGAAAATTTGCATTAAGAATAATTTTTTTTTTAAAAAAAATAATTTTCCATGCATGCCTACATACATTTTTGTGTATATATATATATATATATATATATATATATACATTTTTATGTATGTATATATAAGTGTGTGTGTGTGCGTGTAAACAAGAAAATCCACGAGATGGCGCTCGTAGTATCGAAAATAGCTTGTTTTTAGTAAGCAATATGGCTCACTACACAGCTACCTAAGTCTCAGTTATTTCAATTTTTATTGACTATTGAAGCGAGAAACTAGTATTTATTTATAAAATTGGGAAAAACTGAGTTTCTAACAGTGATTAAGCATTTATATTTAAAAGGTTTAA
Organism: Nephila pilipes; assembly: GCA_019974015.1. Lineage (NCBI taxonomy): Eukaryota > Metazoa > Arthropoda > Arachnida > Araneae > Nephilidae > Nephila > Nephila pilipes. Next base: position 16,820 of record BMAW01115395.1, on the reverse strand, counting down.
CACTGAAAGAGATCAAAGTTGAAATTAATGGAGTTCCATGCACATCTGCTCCTGTGTTTACAACTATTTACAATTGAGTAAATGAGTTTTAACATGGTTCTACTTCCACAAAAGATGAACGTTGTCCGGGACATCCAATTGGACGTCCAATGGAACGGAATAATTGGCAAAATCCACGATATGGTTTTGAGTGATCGACGAATCAAAGTACGCGAAATAGTTAAGGCCACTAGCATATCGCAAGGTACAGTGTTTTTTAGTTTGCATGAGAAATTGGAATTGATCAAAATGTCTGCAAAATTGATGCAGGGTTTACTCTCAATAGAAAATAAACGCAATCTTAAGGCCGATTCTGAGTCTATTTTGGCACTTTTTCGTCCCAATCTTCCTTGATACATAACTGTGGACTAAAATTCGAATCACTACCACTCTAGATGCAAATGAACAGTCACAATAATTGGTTTTGAAGGCGAACGGGGTCCTAAGAAAGCAAACATGGTGAAATTGGCTGGCAAGGTGATGACCACGATGTTACGGGATGTACAACGGAATAAACTACATCGATTACTTAGAAAATGGAAAAACAAAAACAAAGAGTATTATGCTCCGTTATTGCATCAGTCGAGGGAAGAAATTAAGAAAAACACCTTCATTTCAAAAAGGAAAAGAATCATTTTTCATCAAGACAACGCACGGGTGCACATTTGTACAATTTCGATGGTCCAAACTATAGAATTAAAGCTTAAATTATTATAACATCCACTGTATTTCCCGGATTTGTTTTTCTGTGGCTTTGTTTTCCAAACTAACAAAAGTGGTTTAATGGACAGCGGTTCACAATTATAATGTTGATAAAAAAAAACCACCTAAAAATAATTTGTTTTTCAATCTGTTTCTACGAACTTATTGAGCGGCCCTCGTGTATAGACACAGAAATATATATATATATATATATATATACAGGGAGTAGTCTCTGTTCACTGGATTTGCCGAATTGCAGAGAGTTCATGCAGGGTTCCTAAAGATTCAAATGCGATGGAAATGCTCTGCCTGACAGTCTTGACCTGTCAGGAGACAGAACAGGGTGACAGCTTGCCGATGAGAAAAACTGTCAGAAATTGTAGACCACTTTGTCATTATAAAAACGCTGTCCAGGGTGTACCAGCGAGATGGTAGGTCTACATTGCTCTCTCCCTCTCTGCATATATATATATATATATATATATATATATATATATATGCAGACTGTGGGGTGATGAGATTGTACATCCCGAATCTACGATAGTTTGCTCTTACGCAAAGGGCTGTTTGTTTAGGTGTTTTATTCCATTAACGGGTTTCATGTTGTTCTCGTAGAAATTCAATAACGAGGCTCTACTTATTTTACTTCGTTTATTAGAAGAAATGATGAAGATTGAAAGTATATATACAACAGGATATGACGAATTGGCCAGTTCATCGGAGCAAAATAGATGGCTGCCTCATTTAACCCATATCGGCGAAGGACGCTGAAACTCGCTCTGGCATTCGGAGTTTACTTCCAACGCGAGTAATGTGAAGGAGAAGAGAAGCGGAAAGGGGAGGAAAAAAGAGAGTGCGAGAACGAAAAGGTCACTCAGTTTTGTTCTGGAATAGGTGACGCTGCAGGAGCTATCACATGACGCTGATTCGTGGTGCCATCAAACGAGTATCTGAGGAACTGATTTTACAGTACATTGGAAAATAAATTTTATTCTATAATAATTAGCTGGAAAATCCTACATAGTTATAATATATATCCACTTTTTTCTCCAGGAGGCACTACTTACCTGTTGACTAATATAAGAAATAGAAATCGTCTATGCTACATAATTTGCTGTCCTGATTTATACGATAACGACCTGTGTAGCAGTATCTACATATATTTCGAAAAATTAAAAAAAGAAATTATTTTATAAAGATACCTATTACACCAACTGCACTAATTCTGATTTGCTCTATTTTTCACATGATTTTTCTGCTAGGTATTACCGCATTCACAATCGCTGTAATTTTCTCTCGTTTCAGTTGACGCCATGTGTAGTGTAAATAATCCTGTGGGGCATATCCGGGTACCCTTTAATGGGGCCAGATAAGGAGTTCCCCGGTTTAATCCTACCACTATCTACACTTAAGGAATGTTTAGGATGAAAAACCTCAACCAACTACTTTAGACTTTTTCTGATTCAAAACTGAAATAAGAAAAGTCGGTGGGGGGGGGGGTTGCTCTACAGACATTTTAACCTCATCCCTCTACAAATCCAAGTTTCAAAATCTTTAAATAAAAAAAAAGCCAAAGTAATAAAATCCTAAGAAGAAGTTAAAACCTGAAGAAAAAGGAATGCCAAGAAGAACAGTAGGGGAGGAAGGGTATGAAATTTAAAATTACAGAGAACTCATTTTTTGAGAAAGAAGTAGATGACTAAAAGTCTTCGACCCACGTTGAAAATGATGGTGAGACAAGTGTATATTACGACAAATTAATTTCTGATATACTATTTATAGATCGGAGTTTATTTTTTTATATTACCGATTTCTCCCGAAATGCATGCAGCAGTTAAGATCCTGATCGCGAAGACGAATTTGTTTTCTTCTTATACAAAATACTGACTCCCTAAACCCGAATGCTGAGCATTATTTCTTTATATAAATTCCCAATTTTGCTAATGTAAGTTTGAACATTGGCTGAAAAAGGAAAATAACTTAAAAAAACATTATTTGATTATATTTTGAGTTTTTTCTAGATACCCGGCCTTTTCCGCCTATAGCATAAAAATTGCATTACTTTTTTCACTTACTCATATTAAAGATCAGAGCGAACGATAAGTTTTATCAAACCTATAAGACTTTTTGTGTGTACGATTACCACTACTTCTTTATTTGCTATATTTCGAGTGGTAGGATGAAATTATTCGTCTACACATTTATGGTACTTGATTTAATTCCTCTTTCATCTAATACAGAATAATATACCATCAACAAAAGTTGATGAAGTTATTAAATGACACCCGTTTTTTTTATTAATATGCAGACTATCAAAAAAGAAATACTTGCAAATCAGTATAACGTTTTGCGAACACTCTTATAGTAAATTAAAATATAGAAATTAATTTCTGCATCTTTTTTTGCGATAATGCAAATTCAATCTTTTTTTTTTAAAGATAAGTGTTTAAATAATACTTCACTTTATCATTCTGATTTTAATTGTACTGTTACTACTTCGGATAAGCTGATAAAAGAAGAATGTGCTTCAAGGAAATATAAAATGTATATGTGAAGCATTTCGCTTATCATTTCATATTTCTTCGAGTAGATTAATAAAAAAAACAGCTTTCCTGATATATTAAATATAATACTGAAGTATTATAGCTTTATTTCGTAAAATTTTTATCCAAAGTAAATCAATCACATATCAGCTTACACATTTATGATAGCTCAATCCTATTAGTCAGATGGAATTATTTGTTCAAACCTCCTTCAGTGTCGCTTGATACGTAAAAAGAGGATTCTGAGTGGGTATTATCTGTCTCAAGAATAATTATAATCGTAAACTTATTAAGCTATGAGACAAGTGGAATAACTTTTGCCGATAGAAAAAGTAATATTTTAAATAAAGTCTATGTCTTAGTATCTGAGGAATTTCATTTGTAAAATTGCTTGTAAATTTATTGTATTTATCTGAAATTAAGGTTTGAGGAGATATGTGTTTTATTTATTTATACTTGATTTCACTTAGAGTGAGAATTTGAGGATAATAAATAACAATTATATTACCTTAGGAAAACAGTATACCAGACTTATTTTCGGCTTGAAGTTTATTAAGAGTTTATGGGGTCGACTATAATTAAGATTCTCCGAAAGATTTTCATTGACATTTTGATCTACGAAGTAAACTAACCTTATCAAACAAGCTTCCCTCTTTCGTGCTTGTTGACAAGTATTTGTAAAGCAAAATATAAATTAATACAAGTAGAGGCGTTCAACTTTAAGAAATTGATATTGGAACAGCCACCATGACTGTAACTTTAACGGCACTGCAAACGCCACCTGTGGAGACGTTGAAAAAGAGAGACTTCTTCCCAACCTCTAGTTTGTTGTTTGTGCTTGTGTATGTTTGTTGTATGTCGTGTATATGACTTATATGTATCCCTTATAACTATTATTGTGATGTATATATGCGTGCTGAGAACTGAACACAATAAATTTGATCGTAATTTAGTTGCTTGTGTTTTCTCGAACAAATTTTCATCATGGATAGTAGATACATAAAAGTTCTAGTTTGTCATCTCTTTTGTACATCCGTTATCTCGACATTACTGAATTATGCTTTGCTTAGCTATTCATTATCTCTTTATTCAAACATTTTTAACGTTTTCCTATGGATTTGTGTTGCTGCGTTCACTTTTCAGTTCACGAAAGCAAAATTTTTGAATGAAAGAATCGAATCTGAAAATAAAGCGGTACTTATAACAGGTAATTTTTTTGGCCAAATTTTAATAATAGCAAAATAATTTTCTTTTTAAAATGAGCAAAGGCTCTTAAAAATAAAGAAGTTTATTCAAGAAGAAAAATTATTCATTCCAATATTTTAATAATAATAAATAATTGTCTTGTTTTTATTCTTAATGCATTAAGATGATTATTACCCTAAAATACATGTTTAACATTAGTAACAGTGGAATAAATATAAGACAGTAAATTCTTAAGAAGATTTTAGGTTGTAAAATGGGATATAATCTCACGTTGAAGAATGGTGTTACTGTTCTCTTATTCCCTTTATGTTATAATAATTTGCTCTTAAAAAATTTTTTCATAAGGGAATATAACCCGATGGAAAAATTCGAATTACAAGTATGAACGAAATTCCCCTTCTAACAGTTATTTTTTTACTTGCTTGGATTATTTAAATTAAATCATATTTAAATTTCTCTATGTCAAACAATGGTGCAAATTTTTTATAAGCATGTTTAGTATTTTTCGTTAAAAAACAACAAATAACATTTTTAGTGTTTTTGTTATTGTAAGAAACTTTTCTTTTTTTTAAGTGAAATAATTGGTGAATTGATAAATGTTGAATGTCAAATTCTCATTCCTGCTTCCACCTTTTATTTTTGTTAATTATTCTGCTTTCTATAATCAGTGTTAATGATTTAAATGTATTCAAAACAAGGACATGTATCTCTAAACTCAAAATTTTTCAATGTTTTTAAGACTTCCTTCTGTTTTGTACCCTGATTTAGCTGTAATATTTTCATGAATAATTTTTTTAAATATTTTTTCCACTTATTTGATAACTAATTTTTGATAAAACTTAATTTATAATTGTTCAATTAATGGGTGTTCTCAATTCCAATTTTGGATCAGTACCGCAATGAAAATATCCAAGTTAATGACGCAGTAAATAATGCATAATTGTTTTTTCGATAATTCAGACGTATCATTGGGTGATTACTGTCAATCTTAATAACACACCAAAGAATGAATTATTTTAAACAATATGTTTTATTTTTTATGGTAAAGTTCGTAATTTAATGCTGTAAACATGGATCAAATAAATAAAAATATTTTAGAGAAATATTCTTAATATTCGTCAAGGGTTTTGAAAATTAACTTTTCACAAAGAGGCATGTTTCCCATGGAGTGCTTTCATTGATTGGTTTTATTAACATCGCACTAGAAGCAACACGAGGGCTATTGGCGACAGAACTCGTAATTTTGAGCTTCAGTAAAGTGGCGAAGATGACATTTGAGCTGGCACCTCCCTCTTCTAACTATCACACCATGCCAAAGGGAATATTTTGAGCCTCGACAGATTTAAAATTTATCAGCCCAGGCTACTCTGCGGGTCTTTAGGGGCATAAGGCTCAAAACAGCAACTCGACAAAAACGCCGGTCGCGAGTCCGGGACTATGACCACCAACCTACTGCGGCCACCCTATGGAGTAAAAGGGACTGCAATTGTTAGCATTCGTTCTAAAAACACTGTTTGATCAAAATTGTCAAATAATACTTGACTATGAAAATCTTCAGCAATTTAAGGGGACTTAGTACCTTACGAAATCAAAAGTAGAACATTTTGACAAACTCTCTCTTTTTTCGATTCTTCATAAATCAACTATTTTTGCTCATTTCAATATAAAACTTTGCCAATTTGTGTAATAAAGTATAGTTTAAGATATTGGGTCAAGTTTTGCTATTAAATTAATATAGTTTCTTATACAAAATGAAATATGCGAAAAAAAATTTGAAAAATAAATTAGCTTACCTTACGTTACCCACAAGATAACATTTGAAAGATGTACAGTAGAACCATAATTCTTATACCAAATTAAAGCTAAATAATGACCTTATTCTGTAAACCTCAAATTTTAAATTTATCTTACATTAAAAAAAATGAAAAATTATATAAGTTATCAAGTTTGTATTTAGTAACTTTGTTTTCATGTATCATATTATAAAATAAAATCTAATCATCCTATTAACAAAACTGAGGTTCACAGAATAAAGATTTATAAGTAAAACAGTCATGTAAAATTTCAAAACTCTAAATGTAAAACATTCTTTTTAATCCTGTGGGAAAGTGTGAAAATAACAAACTGAGAAAAAGAAGTTTGTTTACTTTGCATTACATAGAACAAGCCACTGTAGACATTTACATTTTTTGTTGCACAGGGCGTAATAATTGTCGAATTTTGACGCGGTTTGCTTTAAAATGCTCCTAAGATCCAACACTATGTCTTAAAAACAAATTTGAAAAATCGAATTTTTGAAGGTGCAAAGGTACTAAGTCCCCTTAAATGAATTATGATATTGTAAAATCAAGTTTTTTCATTTTCATTTATACATTTGTGTCCTTTTTATTTTTGACCATAATAGAGTAATGTGATCGTCAGCTGCAGTAAATTGTAGATATATATTATGATTTTTCTTTCATTTATAGCCCTGTGGAACACGCATATTGAGGGTTTTAACCTATCTATCCTATCTTTCCTGTTACGTGACTGCACCACAGCCTAAAAACTTATTAAAATTGAGGAATTACAAATCAATATACATAAAAGGACGTTCACTTGAGTAACAATAAAACATATTTATGCATTATTTGACTACTGTATCACATTACGAGCTATCTACAATTGTTTACTAGATTTCAAACATTGTTTCAAGTTAAAACGCGGTTCACTGATCGGATTGCGGAAATTTTTGATTAAAAATAATCTATAGAGGTTTGTTCGATAAGAAATATTAACTGCAGCTACTTTTATGTGGTTTTATCAGAGTACAAATTATCTACATTGACCTTGTAAGATAATAAGTTCCATATTTTGGACTTTAAAGCAAAAACGTTTCTAATGTCAATGTTTACGGATCAATAATATTTTTACTAACTTTATGAAAAAACATACATCTGTAAAAAATCCAATTCCTTTATTTTTTAACTTGTATGACAACATACTGCTAGTTTAATTGAACACAAATTAAACAAGCAAATCAGCGAGCCTAAAAATAATGAACATTCGTTACCTCTGTGATAAAAATTATTTAAAGCGATAAAAAGATTACGTAATTGGTCGATTGAAATGCTTATTAAGTATATAAGTTACGTTAAGACCAAATACAAATCAAATGGAATTCTTATAAAAATTATACAACTATCAAATAATATTAATTTTAAGGAAATGAATTAAAATTTACCAATATATTAATAAATTTTAAGTGCATACGTGACCTTATTAAAGGCATTTTTTGATCAAAATTACGTTTACCAAAAATATGGTCTTTACTAATTAATTTTAAAACTTCACTTTTTTTTCCTAACTTCCTTTTATTTTGGTTTTGTTATGTACAAGAGAGATTGTCGTCAATTTTTTTTAAGATAATTTTTTCAAACTGAAAATATAATTCATGTAATGGAAAGTTGGATGAAAATTTGATTTCTGTCGCTATTTCTTTGATACTTAAAATCCAAATTTAGGAAAATCAGTTTTTTTAACTCCGTGACCCAGCTAAAAACTTATTTTCCCTAAATTTTTATTTTTTTCCTTACAAGCATTTATTTTTCTTACAATATAATTTTTTAAAATTATATTTCCTTTCATTTGTCTATGTCATTGACTGATACGTGATAACTGATTTGTGTTCTTTTTTTTTAAACATTTATTTCTTTAAATTAAATGTTACTCATAGGGAACTAATTTCTAAACTTATTTATTTGCTTATCAAAAACTGATTAAAAATAACATTGACAATGCATTGCATATCTTATGGTAATTATATAAGATACCTTAGGGTAATACGGCTACTCTTATTTTAAACTAAAGTTGTGAATATTGTAATGTTAAAAAAAGGAAAACATGCGGTGATAATGACTATCTTTCTTTCCTAAGTTTTTCTAAGAATTTTGTTTTTAACTTTAGATTTTCTTTTTCAAATTTTATATTTCGTGAAACATCTCTTTTTTTTCAGGCAATAAGGCCGCTTTCCTATTTTTCTCAATAAATCCTCTTCTAGCAAGTTTAATTTCTCTTAAGAAAAAGGAACAATGAAAAGATGATTTTTATTAACATGACTTTATTTCTATTTCAAACTGATTGAATGTAAATAAGAAAAGAATTGAAATCCTAACTGTTGCAGAGCACACACACATATATACACGCACACAATATATATATATATATATATATATGAATAAATATTGATGTATAAAGTTATTTTACACCATCCTCGGTACATTGCTATAGCTTGTTAGCTTCCTTTTTAAAGTAGTATATAATCATTTACTTTTAACTCTGAAAGCAATTATTAGAACAAAAAATTAAAATAACTTCAAATGCATACCCATTGTTTCATTACTAGTATGGCATACTAAGTCGTCTTCTTTGAACCAATTTTTTAAAAGAAAGCTTTTATTATCAAGGTACATAACTATTTTCAGGATAGATTATTTTCTCAGAATCGATCAATAACCCATTTTTAGAATTTTTTATTTTCTATTAAATAACATTGAAAAGCATAAAGAATTTACATGTAACTCAAAGGAAAAAAATTTCTTTTCAAATGAAGAAGAAACATTTATAACCCAAAAGTGATGTAAATTAAAATGTTTTTAATCAAAAATATATTTGTATATTTATAAATCTGCAAATATATATTTATAACTTTATAATCTAAGAGGTAAACGAAACTGTAAACTATTCAATATTCCTCACAATCTTCAGATAATGGAATAAAATGATGGAGCATAAGTAAATTTTGTCTTGAAACATTTTTCCTTTTTTATTTTGTGTTTTTTTATTTCATTTATTTATTTGAAATTCAGTAAAAGGTTGCTTTTTAAATAAATTAATACCAAATATAGTCTCAACTAAATTTTATTAAATTTGATACTTGTAATGTTTATTTTAACACTACATATTTTAAAAATGGTGAAAATCTTTTCAGTGTAAATGTTCCTTAAAATTTCGAGAAAGTTTTCCTTTCAGCTTTACGTTTTCAAATGCGATTTTGCATTTAGGAATTATTTCTCTGCTTCTCAATTTTTTCTTTGTCTCTTTAAGAATGTTATCAAAAGACGAACGATTTATCTTTAAGAATTTCCCATGGCACAGCAAACTATTTTAAAGGAAATATTTTTATGATAATAGTGACAACTGGTACAGAAAAAATGTTTTGAGCCTATCTTTACGACTAATATTTAAAACATTCTTCCATTCCTGGGATACAAAGCTGAACTCTTTTGCACATATCTTGCGAAACGCTTTTCAAGATGCTGGGAGTAACTACTTGTTCTCTTTGAATAACAGTGACGTGCCCGGAAATTAATCGTTATTTCCATGAAAGGAGCAGTTTTGTGGTTAAAACTTACCACTTACTATAAAGTAAATAATACGCTGTATCAGTCTTATTTTTCGAATTTAAAAATGTCCAAGTATTGGTATAATTTGATCATAAAATAAAAATTACAAAAATGAAAATTTTTCAATTAAATTAATTAAGATATCATAAAACTAATATTTGCATTTTTGAGGGCTGCATTTTTTATATTGATGTAATCTCCTCCTCTCTTTATCTACAAATACCGAATCAGAGGCACCCTTTTAGAGAGGGAAATACTTTTCCATTATTTTCTCAGGAATTGGCTTTGTTGGAATCCTTCCTTTTCTTCACGATGAAAACCAATTTGAGCTTGACGAGAAATAAATTCTTACCTTAAAATTTCTAACATCTATAAATAGTATAATAATAGAGTTATTTTGAAATATTTAAGTTTCGAGGGTAAATTTGAGAAAAAAATATGTATTTTTTTCACCCTATCACAGAGTACGCCACTGTTGAGTAATACGGCAATTTTTGGCTTATCTGTAGTTTCATAAACTGTATTCGTTACATATCTTCCGGGACAAAAAAAATTCAGAGAATGCTCTGATAAGAAGATCAGAATCCTTGTTTAAAAAACAGTCTAATACAGTATGATATACGAGTAATGATATCATGGGTATGCATCAAGATATTTTTAGTTGATTAACTCTTCTTGTAATTTTTAATTAATGATTAATTTTTGACTTCAAGAGGCAGTGTTTCTATTTCGTTACTTCCTTTCATTTTTATATTCAAGGGTACAATATGTAACTAATTAAATATTACATACAAAATTAATTTTTAACAATAAAAATCATAATAAAATGATATCAAAAGTCCCACATGTATTGGAGACAGAAAAGCGTGACGTAAGCAGACAAGCCTGGCAGACTACGAGTGCTTAGATGACAAACTCTAACCATTGTTTAAACAGAATCGTAACATCAAAGGATTTTTTGTAAGGGTACACGATGCCTAAATTATAATAATTTCCTATTATGCTACAGACAAACTACAACAGGAAGTCTGGGGATTCTATAAACTCAATTCACCCATTCTGTAACAAACAAAAGCATTGAAAAAGATCCTGGTAGCTATAATATGATATAAAGGAAACACTTGTGGCCTTTGATGCATCTCTGCAGATGTCAACATAGAAGGTAATGAATGTGGGATTTGAAAGCCTAAAATATACGAAGTATGTATGAACTAGATCTCTCCTACCGTTCACGCTGTTGATACAAATACTGTGGCTGTAAGTTCAGACCTTTGAGCTAAACTCTGAAAATTTAAGGTCTAGTTACAGATCTTAAATTTTCCAAATCAGTAATATTCACAATACGAAAAATCAAAACAAATCACTACAAAGTCCTGAAAATTCAAATTGACAACACAAAAATTCATATCAGTGGTAGAAAATTCTCAGCTATTCAATTGACACTAGAGCATATTTGTAATTGTCCAAAAAGTTTTCCAAACCTTTTTAAACTTGATATACAAATTTCTCTACAGTCCGAAAGCACCTGCATTCAGACTTTTGAGACTAAAGAAAGAATAATCTACATTATATATGGACACGGCTACAATAACAGTTAATAAGAGTTTCAAATGTCGTGTTTTACAGCTAAATTCAAAACAAGATGTAAAATTAAAATATGTTGCATAGAACAATAAATATATAATAACCAAGGAAAACAACTTGGAATTGTATTAAAAACATTTAATTATTCACGTGAATATTTCCGTTCACTTTTAGAAACATATAAGAAGTTTCATAATTCGACAGTCTTAAGTGATGTTATTGTGCCTTTATGGATATTTGAAATATTCATAATGTTATTGTATTCAGTTATTATACTCATAATAGTGAATAGAAGTGGGAGTTTTAGGTACAGAAAGATTGATATTTAACGAAAAAAGTGTATATATCCATGTAAATTATTTCTCCCCTTCCCAAGTTAAAAATCCAATTGAATATTCTATTTTGTGTTTTTCGTATTATACTAACGTCATGGTGTGAAGCAATAATTAGAATTAAAAATCTTAAAATGTAATTAGATATGTGATCATCAAATACTGTGTGCATTATTTAAGCAAGTGCCAAACACAATTTTGATTTTGACGAAACAAAACTTCAATTTTCGGCAATTTTGGATCCATTCTACATTCCTTTAATACTTATTTCAATGAAAAGACACATCAAAACTGCTTTCGCATATTTTTATTTTTGAAATTATTGCGTCTTTTTTTGTTATAAGTTCAAATATATTTTCAATTAGTTTAGTTTAGTTTTTATTAACGTCGCACTAGAAGCAACACGAGGGCTATTGGCGACGGACCTCGTAATTTTGAACCACGGTCAAGTGACGAGGACGACACCTGAGCTGGCAACCCCCTCTCCTAACATCCACACCACGCCAACGGGAGGACTTTGGGCCCCGAACAGATTTAACGTGCATCAGCCCCGGCTACACGGAAATATATTTATATATTTTATATTTTCAAAGAAAACTTAAAAACAGAATGTTAATAAATGCAATTTAATGTATTCGTACAAAATCTTGATTATTGTATATATTGAAGTTTTAAATGAAATTAAACATTACCAATTTCTCAATCAACATTTTGTTTCAAAATATTTTCCAAAATTGTTTTTGCTGTATCACGAGATAACATATTAATTGATAATCCGAATTCCAGGATGTGATTCGGGATTTGGTCATTCACTGGCTAAACGACTTGATTCGAAAGGTTTTCATGTCTTCGCGACTTGTTTATTTCCTTCCAGTGAAGGAGCAACGGAACTCAAGAAAAGCTGTTCTCAGCGCTTGCACGTATTGCATGTGGATGTAACTAAAGACGATTCTGTGAAAGAAGCAGTAGATTACGTCAAACAAAACTTGGGATCATCGGGTAAGAAATGCTTTAAAATTTATAAAATTAGCTTCAAATTCATGAATTTACATAGAACATTTTTACTATATATTTATTCAGTATCAAATAACACAATATTGATGCTTGAAATTATAATTGCAGGAACTCTTCGATTCAAAAATTAATGAAATTGTGCACATATAGTTCTTGACTAATAATATTTTTAATACATAGAAAATTGTAAAAATATTATGCTTTAAAATTCTAATAGAATGTTGGATTGGATACATTTCCAAAAGCGAAAATACTACATAAGTTTTTCTTCTTTCTTTTTGAATAATTTAATTATATTATAAGAATTGTCAGTAGAATTGAAAAAAGCAAGTTTTTGTAGGTTTCACGTCTGAAACATGACAGTAATTTGATAAATTATTTTTTAAAGTAAATTTTTGTAGAAATTTTTTTTTTTAGTTTTAATTGCGGTCACTAAAGTTAATACCATACACTTTTATTTCCTGCATAGAATTTTGGGCCGTTGTTAATAATGCTGGAATAATTAAAGGATTTTCGGTTGAACTCGCACACATAAACGATTTCAAGAGCTGTCTAGAAGTCAACACATTAGGCCCTATTCGAGTGGTGAAAGCAGTTATGCCTCTGTTGAAGCAATCGAAAGGAAGAATTGTGAACATAACAAGTTTGGGTGGTAAATATCTTTTCATCAAAATTACTACGAATAATTAATGTATAGTTTCTAGAATAACTGCTTTTTATATGAAGTCTTAAGGTATTTTTCCATTTCGTCAGCGCAAGCAATAAAGTTGCCAAAAAGGATACAGCCGACGCCAAACGAAATATGGGTATAGTATAAACATATTCCGTATATGCATATAGAACCCGTATGTACAGTGTATGCACATTATACACAGTATAATATGTGTTGTCGCCATTAAAGTCTGTTTGGCGAGATTTGCGCTGGCGAAATGGAGAAGTACCAGTTTTAATTAGAAATTTTGCTTAAAATAATTAGATTATAAACAATTTTTATCTTCGAATGTGGTGTGATAACATTTTTCTATATTTTCAAGAAATGATGCTTAAGATATTTAAACGATTTTATAATATTTTTTATTAAACAAATGAAATATTTCTCGATAAAGTCTCATTTTCTTAAAACTGATGTCATTAAAATACAGCATCAGATTATAATATAAAGGAAGAATTTCAAACTTTGAAAAATGTGTTTATGTCATTTAGGCTCAATAACAATTTAATTTATGATTTGTAATATCTTTGGACATGATAATAACCACACAAACATAATTATGGTTTAAGCGCAACTTATGATATTAGTAGTTATTATCTGTGTTTTGTATGATAATTTGTAATCATATTAGGGAAATTTTTCTATCTTGTCAATGATACCTAAGAATATATTCTTCGGATAATAGATCCATCGTCAGAGCATCCTATCCCCGGATAATTGTAATAATTATAAGCTATTCAATTATTATCCTAAAATTTAAAAAAAATGAATACTATTGATAATCTGAAGTTGAAGAAACTATCGTTGAGAATTTTACTTCTTTTAATTCCTATTATGAAAAATTCTTTTTATTGTTTACATTCATAAAGGGTTAAAAATTAATTAAAATTTTTTAGCAATGTTTCATATCTTTCATTTATTAAAACGCTTCAATAATTAGCGATTCAGGTCAGAATGAAAATGGTATTGTTAATTATGACAAGTAAAATTATTATTTTTAATTTTCGATTCTCGATTGTGTATATACACTCAGGAACATTGAAAATAGTGCACCAAAAGGGAAGCGAGGTATTATCACGAAACTTTGCAAAGTAGTTAAATGATGTCCTATATAAAATGATCCAAGTTTGAAGCCAATGCACATGACCCCATACCTTCCAGTGGTGCTGCAATGAGGAAGTGGGTCCTGTATAAATCTATGCACAGTGGAAGACTCATAAACGTAACGATCACATTCCGACTCTTGAAGGACTTTAATAAGCGAATAATGTCAGATAGATGAATGAGAAGACATTTCTCAGAATTAAGCTAGTTTGAGAGAAGCCTGATTATTCGCATGAAAACCATTTGCTAGTCGACGCGACTTGTTACTCTTGAGGTCGATCGTTCGGAGTGTGCCCTCAGGACATGTTGGCAACTGTGGACAGGAGCCACAAACGGAGAACCGGGTCTAAGGTGACCAGGAAGAAACCACAGAGCATTTCCAAACGCTTGCGGAAACGAATCTGCAATCCAATCCAATCCAAGCAACATTTCTTCTTAGTGCCTTTAACACCGAAAAATCAGCCACTTCGTCAGCAGTAGTACCTTGTGAAAATAACGTGGAATGGCCCCCTGCCCGAAGCATTTGGCAAAACGGGATATTTAGTTTTGAATCCCAGTTCGTTTAGAGGATAGATGATAACTAGGTACGAATACGGAGACACCCTGGAGAATGGTTCATTTCCATCCACGCTGTAACACGACACAATACCAGAACAATAAGCGTAAAGGTCTAAGGGGTCATTGCCTATGACAGCCGGTCTACTCTAATTGTAGTACGTGGAATATTAATGGGCCAGTATTATGTTGATGACATTCTTCAACCCTATATGGAACCTTTCGTAAATGGTGTTCCAGGGGCAATTTTTCAGCATGATGATGCTCGTACGCATGCAAATTGAGAAGCTAAAGACTTTCTACGACATGATCAGATTCTTCCATAGCCAGTAAGCTCCCCGGATATGACTCTATAAAGCATTTCTGGGACCAGCCGAAATATTAGACGCCATGGTGACACTATGTACATGATTTGGAGATGACTGCTTAAGATTTCTGAGCCCATCTTCCTCAGGACAATATCCGACGTCTAATTAACTCAATGCCGAACCGTGTTGAGGCATGCATTGCAGCAGGAGGCGTTCCAACGAGCTACTGAAGTTACAACGTATTTGTCTAATTGTGCACACTACATTCGTTTAAATGTCTTGATTTGGGGATCAAGTGAATCTGTCATCTGTATCATTATGTGTATTTTATTTAATTTGAATACGAAGCTTCCTTATTAGTGCATTATTTTCAATGTTCCTGATTGTATAAGTCGAAATACAATTAGAAGGAGGAAAGTTTTAATTTCCGAAGAACAGATCTCTTAACATATAGGATTTTGTATATTATCGAAAGTTTATAAAAATCAGCTGCTAAGTTAATAAATATATTATTGGTCGACTGTCCTCAATATATGTGAAGTAAATTATATTTAACTTTCCATTTTCCCCTCTGCCATAAAACAGCTCACAACAAATTAATGTGTTTCGATACTTCATTTGACACATTTTCTAATTCAAATTTCATTTGATTTCAGGCGTAGTTGCTTTTCCTTATTTTACACCTTATACTACTAGCAAATATGCTGCTGTTGGTTTTACAGAAGCGTTAAGGCAGGAAGTTGATATCTGGGGAATTAAAGTTATATCTTTAGAACCAGAAATATTTAAGTAAGTAAATAGTCACATATGTCTGATAATATATCAAATAATGTAATCTTACATTTACGAAGATTCATTTGTCATGCACGAGCTTCCAGAATCTTGATGCCATTACAATGTGTTAAATTAAAGACCGAATTCTGAAAAATTATGGAAATAAATCACATTAGTAAGAAAACAAATCCATTTTTTGTAACTAGCACGTCTTAAAAAATATTTTAATTAAAATCTTTACACTTCGGGTAAGTACATATTTAAAAATGGGAAACGAAATCTATCAACAAGTCTAATTTATTTGACAAAGAAGTGTATGGTTCCATACAGAATGCTCGATATCTATTGATCGCTAATAATTTCACACTATCTCTGTATTGTAACTGCTAGTTAGTTTTTAACATTATATTTGGTACAAATATAATTTCTCTTTCATTTATAACATAATACTCTTGATTTTTCTAATGGGGCTCAGGAAGATAAGTCGCTTCCCGTGACTCAAGAGGGGAAGCAGTTGTAGATTTCAACATGAGAACATGAATTGGCGTTAAATGAGCCAAAAA
>BMAW01115394.1:992-121320 GCA_019974015.1 Nephila pilipes | reverse complement strand
TGTATAATTTTATTAAATGAAAAATGTAAGTCTATGTTTGAAAAAATTTTAAATTGTAATTTTTTTTACATCACTGTTTATTTTGTTAAATGTAAAATGACAATTGCGTTAGTTCATTAAAATGACATATGCATTGTTAATTCATTAAAATGACAATTGCATCTTATTAATTTATTTAATAATTGTGTGAATCATAAGACAGCATTATTTTCGATCAAGTATACTAATAAATGTTATGTGTGTAATTTGTGTTAAATATGATAAAAACGTTAACCATTTTTTATACGTGGTAGTTTGTTAGAATAACTGTAAAATAAAAGGAGTTCGATATATCAAAAAAATTCTATCTGATAGTCTAGGAACAAAACATATATTTTTATTTTAATGAAATGTGTTACAAATTCTAAGAATGAAAGATATTATAAAAGTAAGCATAACTTTTGAAATCAATGAACTAATCAGTTACATTAATCAATAGAACTGATTTAACTAAACAAAATTAAGGAAACCTTAACTAATTTAAAAATTTAGTTAAAATTTTTAACTAAATTGGCATGCGAATTAATGATTGGGCATAAAAAAAGACTGCACATAACTCAAATTAATCCAATATCAACTTTAAGAAAAGACAAGAATCATCACTCGTTGCTGATAAAATTAAGTTTAATCAACTGCAGCTTTAATATCTTTTCATAACCGCTTCTGAGAAAAATTTATTTAGACAAATTTAGAATAGCAATGCGAGTTCTCTGGAAGAAGAAAAATCAACAAAACAAATTAAAAAAATTTAATTGAAGCAATAAAAGTAGGAGAGAACATTAAATTTTCAGATTCTCATTTCAAAATCATCTTGAGAGCAAAGTTGGCCACCATCGACATTTGGTTCGGTAAGCCACGGATTTAATTTACACGCGGTTTTACACGGATTTACTTTACAGCTCCCTGAGAAAGCAATCACTTGTGATATCACTCCTAGATCTTGTGAAGTCATTTTTTTATTTTAATGAAATTATAATTATTATTTTGTTCCTAACAAGTCAAGACTTGCTCTTAAGAGAAGAAATGAATACTTTTTTTATATTTCTATTCTGTGCAGCGTTAGCCTAGTGGTCACGGTAATGCACTCGAGGTTTCCGACGAGTCCTATTTTCGAGCATTGATGCCTCTAAAGACAAACCGTGTTGCTAGAGTTGCTGTACGTTAAATCTATCGAGGCTGAAAGTCCTCCCGAGGAGGTGGTTTGGAAGTTAGGAGAGGGAGTACCAGCTCAAGTGTCGTTCTAGTCACTTGATAAATGCTCAAAATTACGAATTCTGACACCAGTAGCTCTCATGATGCTTCTAGTTCGACGTTACTAATAATTAACCAATCAACCGACACCAATTTACAAAGTGTTTATGTATTTAACTTGGTGTGTTTCTGTGTGTGTATCAATGTGACATAAAATGTTCGATCGTTAATTTAACCAACTTCCCATTAAACTGCAGCTCTGAAACTTTGGGAATCGTTCTTACTCGCCTAACAATACAGTACATAAACATTTGCGACAAGATTTCATTAAAATTTCAATATTTTTTTAATTATGCAGTTTAGCCCAACCACTTGATTGGCGCGATTTCAAAAATTACCAAACTTGACGATTTCTTTTTTGAATAAACTTCAAGTCCTCGAAGCAGACCAGTGTAGCCAAAATTGGCAAAAGATCGACAAATAATTCCTGTCACCAAGAGTGGATAGACTAAACTGCATTCCAACCATTTAATTAACCGGAAGAATTAGCTAATTTTAGATAGTTTTAAAGTTTTTATTTATTTCAATTGATGTGTGTCTGTCTGTGTGTGTGTATCAGGTGATCAACCCATCTCTAACCTGGTTGCAAGCTTCCAAACGACGTATCATTGAGTGATTGCGCTCTCTGATGGGCTCAAATCATATCCCAAACATGCTCGATTGGAGAGGAATCTGGCTGACCAAGGAAGTGTTTGATAAGCGGTAAGATAACCCATAGTAACACGTGCTGTATGTGGTGTGGCATTATCTTGCTGAAAAATATGGCCAGGGTACTATAAAATGAACGGTAGCAAAACAAGTCTCAGAATGTCGTCGACATACCGCTGTGCTGTAAGTGGGCCTATAATGATGACAAAAGGAGTCCCTCTATCAAGGGAAATGGTACCCCAGACCATAACTCCTGGTTGAGGGCCTGTGTGGCGTGCAATAGTGAAAACAGGATCGGCGCTCTGACCTGGGCGTCTCCAGACACGTCTTCCATGATCGTCAGGTCACAGTTGAAAGCGTTATTCGTCGCTAAACATTATACGTCCCTAATCAGCCTCCTTCCAACCTGTTCGAGGCAATCACCACTGTAATTTGGCTCGACATTGGCCTGGCGTGAGTGGCAGGTGGTGTAGTGGTCGGTAGGAGCATAGATTTCACTCTGTCAGCCGTCTGTGAAGGGTTATGGTGGACACTCGTGTGCGGGTCGCACGTCTGATGGTTGATAACGATACGAATTACGCGTTGTGACAGCTAATCTGACAATCACTTTGTTCTCCCGATCTGCTCTGGCTTTAGATCGATGGCTACCGTCATGAAGCTGAAATCTGCCACTGTCCACCCATTCTTGACAGTATCTTCTAATCGCCGCATCGATTCGACCCGTATGACCAGCGATTCTCCGATTTACCCAACATGCTTCTTTTAATCCAATGATACGATCTCTTTCAAACTCTGACAGTTTCTCGTGATGAGCTGCGGCGAGGAATTTTTTCAGTCGTTGAAAGGTATCCTAAATCACAATATAACAGAAAATCCGATGGATAATCGCTTCTTATTTAAACCTGCTGTAGCTCCCGCTATTCATTCATTGGACATCAATTTTTAATCTTTTGTATGTTCGTTCCAAATGTCTTTATGTCTTTGTATACGAAATTTCATTACCGTCAGAGAAATCCTTCTTGGTGAGTCGTTTGTTTTTTTTCATTATGGAGCATATATAAAGTAGTGAAGACTTGACAACTGTTGTAGAAATTCTATAGGATTAAAGCATTGTGTCCAATAAATCAAAAGGGCATTAGACGGAAGACATTTTTTTTACCTCACGGTTAACCTAACATTTTTTTTGTCACCGTGGACTCTAAACTCCACCTATTAACGGGGTTCGATAGCAAATTTATTCAAAACTATTAAAATTCCTTTTCAAACAGAATTATTAATATATTTGAGCAATGGAAAAGGAGCAAATATTTTCCAAAATTTTTCAAACGCTTTGATTGAATAGAATTTGAGTTTCGTGTACTGTAAACTTATTTTTAAATACATATATAGGCTATTGAACATATCTATGCATAGAATGTATAAAATGAATAGTATATCTTGTTTATTTAAAGTTTATACGCCCGACATCATTTTTAAAGTGATCTCAATTTGTCAAGGCCGTTATCTTGGCCAGACACTCACAAGCGTAATTAACATGTGTCAATGTACGCAAACGCTTCAACACATTATTAATTGTGAATTGACAAAATATCCACAAAGTCTTCAAATAAATAATTGGCTGCCTTACTTTCATTTTAAAAGAAATTTAACTTTTAGTTTATAAATTGACATTAATCAGCAGATATTAACATCAATAAATTAAATTAAATACGCAGATATCAAGCAGAACCATTACTTTTATAAATTAATGGTTAACAGACTACATATGCAGATATTATTTCCGATATATGGTTATAAAATTTGACCGCTTATGTTTCTTAATTTTCAATTAAAAATAAAGCCAGTGTTTCTAAGAATATTTCGAAAATCCATGAAAGAATTATTTAACTCAAAAATTAAATTTAATTTAAATTTGTTTTGAACTTTGCTTTTTTCTCGTGTTTCAACTTAAATAATCAATTAGTTAGATTTCTGCTTTAATGAGCTAAACAAAATTACCTATATATTTTGAGAAAGTTGTATCTTAGAATAAAGAATAATCGATGTTATATGAAAATGAGTTTTAAATAAACTTTATTTTTGTCGAATTATTGTATTAAAATTTCAAATATTTATTTTTATAGCTCTTGTAGTTTTTAGCAATTTTCTAGTGGACTTATTGAGCTAGATGTTTTCGTAGAGAATCACTCTTCACGTAACATCCATTTAGAGTTATTAGTTCTAAGATAGTTCTGTGAACTCGGGATTAATTAAAGAAATCAATTAAAAATGTGAAGAATAAACAGTGAAATCAAGACATTACGATATGTTTTTTTTTTATAATCCTCCTAATAAAGGGCTTGTTTTCTTGCAAAATATCACCATAATTTCTGGAATTGTTCAGTAAATTCAAAGAAATCCATTCCAAGAATTGCAGCTGAAACTTATTTGAAGCATTCCAGTACCCAGAAAATATTGAAGGCCAGCCTACGCATGTTTCCATTTGAAGTCCAAAGTCATCAAGTCCTACTCATAAAAGCTATACGACAAAAGATTGAATTTCCGAGCCGGATACTCACAATAATTGATAATGAAGGATTTGATGTTGGCTACATCTGGTTTATATTTGTAACGCATTTCCATTTAAATGGATTCATGAATAAACAAAACTGGAGATTTTGGAGTTTTGAAACTCCCCATTTGTGTGAAGAAAAACCCAATACATTCTCCCTAAGTTTCTGATTGGGCTGCGGTATGCAGCAGAGGCATTATCGAATCTTTTTAAAGAGAGAAACCGTAATTAGTGAACATTGTGTCTCAATTTCGGAATAGTGTGTCACCACACATATATCGTTGGAGGATCAATCGGGTATGGAGTGGTTCATGCAAGATGGGGCTCGACAACATAGTACAGAAAAGATGTGTCTTTTTCATCATGAATATGTCGTGAAAAGTTATTGCATTGGATTATCCCAAATTTACTGTCACAGGAATGGATTGGCCTCCATGTTCACCCGATTGGACTATCTGTGACTACTTTCTGAAGAGTAAATTGAAAGACATTGATGACTGGAACTATCCCACCACTATGGACGAGCTTAAATTATTGATCTGTGTAGTATGTGAATCTATTTCCGTCGAGACATTACGGTATGTGATGGCAAACTTTATTATTCGCTTGCGGCAACTCTATATTTCAAACGGTGGACATTTCGCAAAAATTGTGTTGTGATAGGACGAATTTATTTATACATCACAACAAGCTTTACGGTGTAGAACGCCATCTGTTAGCAACTTTTACACGAATATTTTACACCACTGTATATAATTCTTACAGTTCATATAATAAACATATCGTTTGCTGCATTATTATATTGATCTCTGTTTTTGATATTTTTAATTTTGAAAGCAGAGTCTTGGTCACTGAACATCCTGTATTAACGGGTGTATGGAGCCATTTGAAGTAATATATGTTCTTTCTCTAGTTAGATCTACCATTTAATTAACTAATTGTATTCTTTCGAAATAGGCTTAGATAATTCCAACAGTATAAGAAATGTTTTACTTTTATTTTTTAAACGATATTTTTTGCATTACTTTGTATGACATTAAACCAAGTAATTTATCATTAACACGTCAATTATTTTTATGTATATTTACTGGTATTTACTTAATAAAACGAATAACCTGTCAACAATATAAAGGAACAGAATGCACATACATATGATACATATATTTGCTGAAGAATCCTATTATTTTAAATCAAACACTAGGAGAAAAATAAAAAGAGATTTCACCATCCCCATTACCTTATTCTTTTCTTGTCCACTAAGGAGACAAGGATCAACAAGGACATTCCTTGCAGAAACGATAACCAGAAACTAAAAGAGACTATCATCTAGCTTGCGGCTGGGTATTGTCACCCTGTGTGATATGGATTGTCATCCGGGGATGTATTATTTGTCCTTCTCATCCGTGGAAGGCCGTCACATGCTCTGATGGATTATGCCCATCCACTGGTCTTCTAACGAAAACAGAATCATTGAATATGATAATGTGAGGTTCTCGATACGCAATAAAAGGAAACTGAGTAAATCTAAGAATTATGAAAAGTTTTCAAACTCCGCGAAAGTTATTCTTTGAAATATTAATTTTAATTTCAGTGAAAGATCCAGTAGTAGTAGGAATATGCAAAATTGTTTCTATATCGATTTAAATGATTTACATTAAAAATACAAGTTTAATAGGTAAATAACTGACAAAATGTATTCAATAATATTCACGAAGAATAATAAGAACTTTTCAAAAGGCTCAAAAATAAAACATTACTGGTAAGGAATTTATGCCGTAGATAAATTTTATTTGCTCAATATATGTCAAGAAATATATTTCTATTCTGTTCATGAAAATCTCCACCAGCGCCTTAATTTTGTGTTTATTCTAATGAAGTCTTTGAAGGTAAATCGGATAGTAACAGATTAACATAACAATATTATCAAAAGAAAATGTAATGAGTTTTTTATGTGGATGCTGATAATATCTTTATTAATATATAAATAGCATATACACCATACAGTACGAGTAATATCTAATGTCTCATATTTAAATATTTACTTCATTGATTTATTATAAATTATATAATTATTCTATATATTAACTAAGATATTATCTTAACGCACTTTTTTTAATGTTAACAATGTAACATTATGTAGCAAATATAAATGAGTACGTAACGTTTTTTCTTAGAACAAGGGATATTCCAAAAGTAAATTTCGTCATTATTATAAAAATAATATAGAACACGAAATGAAACAAAGAACTGCCACAAAAATACATAAAAGTTGCTGGTTGAGCAATGGTAATAGCGTCAGAGAAAGAGGAATGACGCTTGCGCAGAGTGATATAGAAAAGAGAGTAGTGGCAGGCCAGCGTGCCCGAGACTTGACTGACACCTTGGTCGGCAATGGAAGTGCGTGTTGATATCCGGTATAAATTGGAAGGAGGAGCAGTCATACATGAACGCCTGTAGACCGTGTATTGTGAAACATCATGTTTCTTCAAATGGATGGATGCTGGTGTTGTAAGTTCAGTGAAGAAAGGTTGAGTGTAGAGGAGGAAGATCGAAATAGGCGTCCTTCCACATCCGCGAATAAAAACAACACTGCTAGAGTAGAGGACATGGTGTACTTTAGAAGTGTTTGTACTTGGTAGTACAGACGAGGCATCCACACTGCGTATTAGTCGTGCTCTGGGCCCACCCGAAATAATGCTGAGGTGGAGCAAGTTGTGCGACAATTCTTTGCGTCGCAGAGCACCTAGATTTACCAGAGTGAATTCTTCAAACTGATTGTACGCTATGAGGAGGGAAATTTATAATGACTTAATTTTCTTTTTATTTGGAAATAAAGTTCCTTGAGGAAAAAAATGGCGAAACTTGTGACATTGGGCTATTCGTGGTTTCTCTTCACTAACCTTGGGGACTTTTGATTGAGATTGATTGCTTTTGCTAAATAACCTTTGCCCAACCAAAAATGAAACGTGAATATGTAAAGTAATTATGTAAAGCAGTTAGAAATGTAGTGGAGTAGGTGAGTTAGGAAATATATAAACTCCGAATGAAAGTATCGAGGGAGGCTGAAAGAGAGAGGGCTGAAGGATTAGAGAGGCTGAAAGAGAGAGGCTGTAGGAGAAGTGAAGCTGAAGCTATAGATAAGCTGATTGAATTAAAGGGTTAGATCAAAGATTGCTACAAGTCCCTTTGCTGTTGTTCTTAACAGTTGAACCAGAGTCAGAGTTGCAGTCGAGGAAGGATTAGTGGTAAGAGTCTGTTAGATTACTATTGGTGGGTTAATTTGAGGTTAATAGAAATATTACCCGGGAGAGCTTAGGGAGTTGTTGTCATAGTAAATATATGTTTATAAGTTACGTATAGATTGTTCTAGTGTCTCTTTGATTATTTGTGTCGTAGTGTTTAATAATTGAATCTAGTGATGGCACAAGATGAAGCCCGGGTCGGCCACAAACTTACCTTCGGAATATCTCTTATATATATAATAAATAGGGATTTTTTAAAACCTTTCAAAACGCGACTTTAAAAATTAACCTGGTCTTGAAATATAATTAAGTATTAATACTGTTAGCAAATCTTTAATAAAAATAATCTTTCGTCATTGATAACACACTTCAAGTAAGTGTCATACACTGGAAATAAGTGTGATGATATATTATTTTTCCGTCGAATGTTAAGTCATTGTATGAATAAGTGTTGATACTATTCTTGCAAATTAATAAGTCATTCACGCTATCTTGAATATTATGTAGTTATATTCAAGGGTTAGAGAAATATTGTATTAACTTTTACGGACAGATAAGTAATTTGAGAGAGTTTTTATTAGTGAAGTTGATCGGAAATATTGAGAGTATCATTAAATTTGTGTGTAAATAAAGGACAAATGACGCAAGCATAGGAATTTTAGATTTAAATCGAGTTATAAACAAATCGTGAAATTAATAGATGGAATTGAAGTAATATTGCAGCTTTTCTTCCAAAAACAGTGCGTCTGATAACACTATAATTCAGCGCTAGTGGTTAAAATATATTTCAAAGGCCAGAACAATTTATAAGGCTAAATAAAAGACTTAATGTGTCCACAATCATTACAAAAACACGATTCATATAATCGGTTCTTATATTTTCATGCATTTTTAAACATAGTTCACATTCAATAGCGTCTTGTTAGGAATTTTTAACTATTCAACTTTTGAGCAGTTCTTTCATTACATATAGCCCATACATTAAGTGGATATCTGCGTGCTTCAAGTTTTATTCCTAGTGATATCGTTTAAGAACTTCTTGCAGGATATGATGTCTTATGAGCAAATATTATAAGATGACTGTAAAAATGGCTCTATATCGCTTCTTCGTGGAATTTAAATTTGTACCTAATAACACAAAATATATATTTGGATTTATAAACTTCCTTTTACAATTTTGTTTCGTATTTTCTGAGCACAGCTCTTCGAAAAATCGTCGCGTTTATCAGATAGTATGTTCTCTTTTTTAAAATGTGTTACAGATTTCGACAAAAAAAATGTATTACAAACAGAATTATAAAATCATATACAAAGAGAAAACTTTACTTTCACTCACTTCATCAGTCTTAAATCAATTCACTTCAGTTTGGGTGACAGTAAAATTTTTGCCTGTAAACAAAACATTATTGATATGCGGTTTTTAAAGAAAAATCGGAATAAAGCAAAAGAAAAAAAGGGTTTTCCCTGAAAGATTGACAGAATTTTAATAAGAAAAATATTAGAAAAACATATATCGCTTAAGATGGCGTGCCAGCTTTTCATTGTTATATCTTTCGTAACGTAATAACCCTACTGTGACGTAGGTAAATGAGTCCAATTTAATATCTTGAACTTTTAAAAGCCTTCTAAAATTCTCGTCTATAATATTTTCCCTAGCATTTTATTGCAATATATATGTGTTAGCATTACAGACAAGATGTATTGATTTAGTTTCATCCTGCAGATATTTTTCGTTAATTTTTTATATGTTTTCAATGTATATATAAAAATGCATGCTAAAAAGTTTTATAACCTTTCTTTGTTGGTTGGAAAACTTTTTGTTTCCTAAAGTGCTTGTTTATAAACAAAAAGTTTATCGATGATTGAACAGAGTAATACGTTAATCCACAAAATAGTATGCAAGTATGAAATTATTTCTTAACTTATAGTAACAATTCTGTAGAAAGTCATTACGTACTCTGTTTTTGGTGGGACGTCATGTAAACAACGGATTTTAAATCTAAAGATATAGTATTTTATCAATAAACTATGAGGAACTGAAGATTTAAATGTCAAATATTTATATTTAAAACCTTATTTGTGATTGTAATTATTTTTTTACATTTATGGTTTTTAAAAGAATACTTAAACATTAGATTTCTTCGCATTTATATTTTTCCTTCCTTCTGTTTGATTAAAAATGACTCACTGAAGAAAAAAAATTGAAAAAAATGATACTGATAATTTTAAAAATATTTTCGGATGCTGTTAGAACTACATTGAAATATTAATTAATATCTTCCGATATTATGTTAAAAATTAAGGAACAAACTTTCAAAGTTGAGGTGGAATAAGTTCGCGGCATATCTGCTCCTATGTTTTCAACTACTTACAATTGGTTAAATGAGTTTAAACGTGGCTGCACATCCATAAATGAGAAACGTCTTTTAGTGGATGTGACAACTTCCGGAATGATTGACAAAATCTTATAGCTTTGAGTGAGTGACAAACCTAAGTGCGCGAAATAGTTGAAGCCATTGGCATATCACAAGGTCAATGTTTTCAATTTTTCACGAAAAATTGGATGAGAAATAAAATCTCGCCAAGATGGGGTGCTGCTTTTGCTCTCAGTACAAAATAAATGCAATTGTGTCGTTGAATCTGAGACTATTTTGGCGATTTTTTGTCGCAAACGTGACGAGTCTCTGAGTTGATACATAACTGTGAATGATACGAAGATATATTTTTACACTCCTGAGAAAAAGAACAGTCAAAACAGTTGTTTTTAAAAGTGAACAGACTCCAAAGAAAGCAATGATGATGAATTCGGCCGACAAGGCGATGACCACGGTTTTTTGGGATGCACCTGGAATCATTTACACGGATTACTCGGAAAAAGAAAAACAATAACTGGAGAGTATCGTACGTCTTTATTGCACTGGTTGAGAGAAGAAATAAAGGGAAAAAGACCATCTCTTGAAAACGAAAAAGACCCTCTTCCATCAAGTCGATGTACCAGTGACGTAAATAATTTGTTTTTCTATCTTTTCCTAAGGGCAAAGCTTACTTTATATGCAGATCTTATGGACTTCAGATAAAAGTCAGGCACTTTTAAACATGTGAAGTGATTAACGAAGAAAACACATGTTAGCAGGCTGTGGTGGTCTAGCTGGTAAGAGCGTCGACCTTGTGATCGGAAGATCACGAGTTCGACTGTACGCTAATGGTTGTTGGTGCACGTTAAATTCGGTCGTAAAGTCCTCCTAGTTCCCATACAAATTAATACCTCTGGGAGTACTGGATCAGGGTTGTCCCGGGACTCTGATCTGGATCTAAAATTTCGGGATATCTGCGATGGTATCTGTTGCATCTGTTGAGACGAATGTCGGACTTCTTCCTTTGGAGCCTAAGATCTTCCTTGTCATGACTCGTTATTTAAGTGTTCATGGATGGTTTCTATTCCTGTGATGATACTGTCCAGCACACTGATATAAGCAACAGACACAAGTTATCGAGTTGCTATGTTACTTGCACCGTTTTTCTCAGTTATTTTCTCACACTTTTCTTGAATTACTGCATAAACGTATTTCTCATGCATTTTCAAATAAAGGAAAATAAATATACAAGAACAATATTTTGATTTTGTTTATTTTCTTTCAAAAAAAAAAAAACAATCTGGTTATTAGATACCTAGGAAATCGTCTACTCTCTAAAAACGCTATTACATTTAATGCAATGTTCTTCAATAATTACAGATTTCCACAGCTATTCGAGAACTATACTTTCTTAAAATCTTTTTTTTTTTCATTTTAAGTGTAGGTTAATAGGACTTTTTTAATGCTTACTCGTTTTCGAGTTTGGGAACATTAAAATGACCTTTTAATGCAGTGTTTGATGCCGAATAAATGGAAAAAACATGTGAATGACCGATTTATTTCAAAACGCTATTTGAATATTTATAAATCGACTAAGGAACTCGTACTTTCATTTCCCTGAAAGTAATCATTTTAATGTATAAAAAAAATCGTTTATTACGGAATAAAAATATAGAATGTATTAGAGATCCACACAAAATTTCTTTTTTCCACCAGACCGTATTACTTAAATTATTTGGAAAATGGTAATTTAATGTAATAAAGTTTATCTGTTTGCAATTTCCCGTTTAGCAATCTGGAAAGCGAAAGAATTACAACGGTTATAAAGCTCTTAAGCAACGAAATTAAATCTTACTACACATAACTAAAACCTAAATAATCTTTAAAATAAGCGATACATTATATTTAATTTAATTCTCAAAATATGTGCATAATATATGTTGAAAAATACTTAATTAAAATTTAGTAAAGTGAAATAACAACTTTTTTTATAGATCAAAGAATTTTCAGATTTCAGAACAAAATTCGCAGAAATAACTAAAACATACTTCATCAAATGTACGTTTTGAATAATTTAAAATAATCTTTCAATCTCCTGGTGTGGTGGTTGTGTTGTTGCTGTTTGTCTCCGTGTCAAGCCAGCTAAATCAAGTCCATGATATCGTTAACTCTCAGAACGTCAATAACCAATAGTGGGTTCTCATAAAGGTCCTGTTTTATGAGATTCAGGCAGTCAAGAATATGTTCCGGGGAAGCCTGGCAGCCAGAGCACTAAGTGCAGGTTAGGAAAACTCTGTTATTATTGTGGTAAGACAAGGTTTTAAGGTGTCTATTACGAAAATGGGTAATAGCAGTTTGCTCTTTTCTGCTACTCCTCAGGGAGAGAGAACAACCGGGGCGTTTACCCACATTCCAGTGCTGAGCAGGAGGAACATTAGACCACTTATTACCATTATAGGTGAGTTGCAGCTCTACATAAGTCAGAAAAGCCAGAGTATTTGGGTGTTGAACAGTACCATGTTTTGCCAAAGTGTCAGCGATCTCGTTGCTAGCAATGTTGACATGAGAAGGAATCCATTGCAAATGTATCTCCTGTGTCAATGAAAGACGTTTCAGCTTTTCATAATAGCCATTCCAGTATTATCTCCCACTCTGTGACAATTAGAAAGGTGAAGGTTGGCATTACGACTGTCCGTTAGAATCCTTTAGAATCTGGGGTCGTATATATATATATGCACTGATTGAGGCAAGATCTATTTTATCGATTTCTCGCGTAATACTTACCCTTATCCATTTTGAAAATTAGGGAGTTTGGAGGGTTATTCAAAAAGTATTTATATTATTCCGAGTAAATATCACTGTTTCCATGTGATCGCTTTCTCATTTTGAAAATAATTTCAATTTTTCTTTTCATATAGCAATTTTTTTCTTATAGCAATTGATTTACGTTAATGAGATTTGAAGATAGCTCCTGCTAAAATCATTCCACGCTAAGAAAAGAGATATAGTTCAGCGACTGCTTTATTTGATACGTTAAGTTCATTTAAACAAGGAACACTTCCAATATTAGAAATGGTATAATTTGCTTATTCTAAGACTTGAAAAGCATTGCATTTGTTAATTTAAGAAACAGTCTGAAGAAATGGTTGGTACTTTACGGGAACAAAAAACACTTACTAAATTGTAGGTTTAAGCTCCAATTATTACTAATAAATAACTGAGATAGGATAATAAGATATATTCTGCGTATGAATTGATTCTCATGTAAATATTGTTGTAAATTACAGCTATTAATTTTGATTTTATTTATTTATTTATTTTGGTTTCAAAAAGCCAAAGATTGAAACACAATAAAGTTTTAGTCCAAGTTTATTGTAAAATTTTTATCGAGAGATAGAAACTTAACTTTTAATTTATTATTTTTAAGACTTCTCTACATTGTCACCATCCAGTGTTATACATTTCTCCCATCGTTTCTGGACTTTTAGAAGCCCGTCATTATAAAACCCAGAAGAATGACAGCCATTTTTTCGGGTTACTTCAATTTATGGCTTCCAGAAAATAAACAGATGAACATTAATAGAAGTAATTTACAGCATTATGTGCATAAGGATAAATCAATATGTGGAATATATTTTATTCAGATTTATCGGTGAATTGTATGTAAATAATTAAGACTTTACGATACCCCCTCATATGATTTTAAATAGATATTTTCGAAGGTCATTGTCTTACCTCTTCTCTCTCTATATATATATTATTTATTATTTATTTAGACTTACATATTTCTCTTGCTATTTTGAAGCACATTCGTTAATTTTTGTTTCTATCCAACATTTTCATTGGTTGGATTCACGTCACACTAGAATCAACACCAGGGCTGTTGGTGATGAACCTCGTAATTTTGAACCTTAGTCAGGTTACGTGGACAATACTTAGCCGGTATCCTCCCTTTCAGAACTTCCACTCCATGCCAACAGGAGGATTTTGTGTCTCTATTTAACATGCATCAGCCTCATCTACACGGCAAATCTTTTGTGGCATCAAGTTTCAAACCCAATACTCGATGAAAACACCGCAAGATCACGACCATGACCACTAGGCTAAAGAGGCCACAAGTCTATTAGATTTGAGAAAGAATGAAACAAAGTGATAAACTCCGAGTAAAAGTTTAAAATAAATAATAGCAATTATTTTTTTATATTAGTTCATCAGTATTGTAATTTTACCATTAGTAATAATCTTTTCATTCAAAAATGAGTTTTAAAAAAATGTATAATGTTTACTTCATTTCTTTATTATTCTTATATTAATTTGGCTGACTCAAATATAATTGTTTCAATAGTTTTGGCCTCAGAGGTCAGAATGAAATGCAGGAGCATTTAGTTTGTCTACAAGTAACGGAAAGAATTAAAAAAATGTAACGGAATAACAATAATATCAAGCCATTTGTAATAAAACGTGACTCTGCTTCAATTATTTTATTCTCTGGACCACACACTTTTCTCAACAAGGTTTTCTTCTATTGGTAAGCAAGCTTTTGTTCTTTCTCATTCCATGGTCATAGGTTTCCTGCTTGTCACAAAATACTTGTAGATAACAAAATAATATTCCAAATTTCAAAAGATACAGTTATAAAGCTATGGAAGTTACAACCCTTTTGGGACACATTAAACTTTACAAAAAAATCTTTTAAGTTTACATAATGAAGTTATGAATGTGTTCACAATAACCACCACAAAAATCGAACGATATCCTTTTGATAATAGAATTAGCGCTAGTTTCATCTTTTAACTTGAATTCAGCCTAATCTGTAGAATATCCGAGTAAACATTATCATTAAAATGTACTCATGATATACGAGGAATATTCCGAAATTAAGTTTCGTCAATTTTTTTTTATAAAAGAAATTTATTGCATAAAAAGTGAACCATGTCATCACGAACTATACACCATGCACAATGTTTCGACATAATCGCAATTGACTGTAGGTTTTGTCGTGGGGTGGCATCATTTTAAAGAAACTACTCTGGTAAGACTCGGTACCTGAGATGCAAGGAACTGTCACACAGCCTGCTCCACTTCAGCATTGTTTTGAGTGGCCCTGAGTGCAAATCATATGTAATATGGACAACAACGTATGACACTGCTATGGATTTATCCGATAACTCCATATTATACATTCTAGCAGTTTTGTTTTTATTCGTAGACGTGGAAGGACGCTCGTTTTGATCTTCCTTCTCCACACTAAGCGATGCTTCACTGAACATGCTACACCAGCGTCCAATCATTTCATGAGCCACGAATTGTTTGCGATACACTGTCTGAAGGCGTTCATAGATGATTAGTTCTACGTACCCATTCATATCGGACATCAGCACGCATTTCCATTGCCAAATACGTTGCTAGCCATGTCTGGGGGCACACTGGTCTGCTACGTATCTCTTCTTTTTGTTAATCTGCGCATGCGTCATTCCTCATTTCTCCTCTACAGACTACTTCCATCGTTGAACCAGCAGAGGGTGAGGAATATTTTGGTGGTTGTTTGTTTCATTTGATGTAGTACCATATGCTCTTTCAAAAAAAATAACGATACTTACTTTTAGAACATCCCTCTTAATAATGGGCCGAAATTTTGCTTTGTGATATGGCACAAAACAGATTACCTATTAGCCAATCGCGTTCTTTTTCAACAATTGTTTTACCTCTTATATGAGTATTATATCATTCGACTTTACAGTTATTATTAAATGTCGATTCATTGATAACGATTGGCTTAAATGTGAAGGAATCATCTTCATCTAGTACAGGTAATGTGTACTAGATGAAGATGATTCCTTGTGGTATCGACTGCGCCAAATTTGGCGCATTGGAGGATTACAAGTGGTAGTTCAATCGGTTCTGAGGGAGCCATCGTAGTGTTGAGATGTGAAGTAGAGTTTTTGTGCGAGTCCAGAGTTTGTGACGTTGGGCTATTCTCGGTTTTCTCTTCACTAAACTTGGTGACTTTTAATTAAGTGTGATAGCTATAAATAACAATTTCTTCCCAATCAAAATGAAACGTGAGTATTTAAATTAGAGGCAGGTAAATATAATGAGAAATTAGGTAGATAAGAAGTATATAACTAAGCAAAGCGAGAGACACACGATAGAGGTCGAGTGACTTTAGCGTTGAGCAGTTGTCCTATAGTTGTAGACGAGATCAAGAAATATTCATAATCGCTGAGGTAAGAACGTCCATAATCACTGCTACTATTGTCAGAGAGTCATCAATTTTCACTTCACACTAAAGTTGTGGAATTTAAAATATATATATTTAAATTCGAAAGCTCAGTTACTAAGCTTTCATACGAATCTGATAAGAGAATAACAATTTTTTTTTTCAAATATTACTTATACGAAGCTTTTATTAACTGTAATATACAACACTCAAACGAAAACGCTCGTTTCATAACAAAGAAAAGAGTATGGGAAAGTTAGCTATACAAATAAGTATTGTCATTTATGAATCAAAAAGTAAAGTATAATAAATAATATGTGATAATCAGAAACGTGAGCTTTGAAAGGGAAAGCACAAGGGCAAATCACACTGCGCCATAAAGCGTCACCCGAACGAGAAACGTGCAAAACTGCTATAAGTTTGAAAAGTTATCCACAACTATTAATTTTTTACTTCCTTTTTAAATAGAAAATACGATATAAGATAAATTGCTTAAAATACTCTTACAAAATAATTTTTTTTCGAGCATTACCTGGGAAATATATATATATATATATATGGAGAAAACTTTAAACATGTAAAATATGCCCTTTTAATGGCGCCATTTCCACTTTTATTGTATTGCTTCTGTTGTTTGCTTTTCTTTTCCTTCACATTCAAAACATATTTCCACTAAGTTTTCTTTTTTTCTCCTTCCTTTTTTCAAGACCTTTTTTCGTAACAGTCAACATTAAATTTGACTCATGTCTAGGGAAAAGGGGCTGACAGAAAATGGATGGAATAGAACGAAAAAGTTATACATTACAAGGAGTTTCAAGGAGAAAATGGAAGCTGTGAAATATATATATATATATATATATATATATAATACTTGATATTTCTAACCAATTTGGTTTTTTATCCGTTGTACATTCTCAAAAACCCTTTTCTAGATTTCAACACGTTTCATTAGATTGCAGTTTTTGAAAAGAAATCCGTAGCATAAAATTCTTTATGAAATAAATTTTACAATTTTGAAAAACACATAGCATTCGTACTATATTCCTTCCATTTAAATTTTTTTTACTAATTGAGATTCACGCACGGATAGCTGTAAATTTTTTAATGACTCGACCAGATAAATTGGAGTGAAAGTTAAAATAAATGCACGAGAACAAAATTATTCACATAAATTGTATTTAAATACATTCTTGAAGCGACGAATACTTTTTATGAACTCTATTGTATTAAAAGTACTCTAGTCATTGTCAAATAAGTAATCTAACATTTTATTTATTTTTATTTTTATTCGTTACTTTCATT
Organism: Nephila pilipes; assembly: GCA_019974015.1. Classification (NCBI taxonomy): domain Eukaryota; kingdom Metazoa; phylum Arthropoda; class Arachnida; order Araneae; family Nephilidae; genus Nephila; species Nephila pilipes. The sequence goes on along the minus strand of BMAW01115394.1, from coordinate 103,713 downwards.
ACAACGGTGTGCTGTTTATCGAGAGTCAGTGTAGTTTTAACCGGATATACAGAAGATAAATATCTCCAGTTAAAACGTTTAACGTTTAAGGTTCAGCATAATAGCGTACAGCTTAGCGAATGTGGTGAAAACCTAAAGACTTAGAAGAAAGTTCGCCAAAGTAGCGCTACGTAAGCAGTAACGTCATGAAGATATTGCAAATGAAAAGCTTACTAAAATTTACTGTTACCATAACCTAAATCATGGCCTTTAAATCGTAATGTGTATACCCGACTTGAACCCGTTTAGTGATTTAAACATATATTGAATGTGTTTGCGTACATGCTTATCCTGTGAAGATGAAGTATACGAATATATCAGATAATGTATTTCATCTGATTCTAAAAAATACAAAATTCTGTTGAAGCATTGAATATTGTTGTATATATTAAAGTGTAGTACGAAAGGAAAATTAAAAGAATCTGATAATAATTAGCGCAATGACGTGACGTTCCACTCTAACCACATGTTTACAGATAATTTGTTTTATTATCCTTTGAAGAAAGCCTACAGGGCTTTCTGAATATTTTACTGTGCAGTGCATTGTAAGTGTACCTTTGTATGTTGTGTCAACATGATATATATAATCCATAAATACAGGAAGCAACGTATTGAAATGAAATCTGACTACTACGAATAACATTCGTCGATTCTATACACATTAGTTCTCTGTCTCTCTGTTATATATATATACTAGCTGATACCCGCCCGCTTCGCTGGACAGACGATAATATAATATTTTGAAACCTGTACGTCAAAAATCAAGAAAATTTTTAATTTTTAAAACGTTAATGATAAACTAAATTTAAAATTTTAAGAAATTGATTGTCTATAATAATGGTTATCCACGACTTTCAAATATATGAGAAAAATGAAAAATTTAGTAAAAAGTCACCCCATATATATATAATATGGATAAAATTCATTCCACCATATACATGTGCTTATACTATAGCCAAAGATGCAACCTTTTGTCAAAAGATTCATCATGTGCTTAGCTTTCAAATGAAATGCCCTCGCAATGGCATCGTGTCTATCATAAAATTTAAATCCTTTCCTCAAGACATCTTTGATTTATGACCATTTAAGATTTCAAGAGACTGCAATCCTTAAAAAAAAGTCGTGCAAGTAGGGACGGCCAAAATGTCTTACGTACGTCATAGCGTCTTGAGTTTGTTCATGCATGTAGTTAGCGAAGTCCTCCATTGAACGAAAATTGTATTGCATGAGAGCTACTCCGTAAGAAGTCGCCTTTATAGTATTTTTCAAATTCCCGCTCAGTTTAGGAGCTAAACTACACTTTCACCAACCATGGGGTTCCAAACTCATTCATTTCTGTCGCTAAATATGTACGTTTCCTATTTTCGACATGGACGAAATTTCACATGAAGGGTCCCTTCGCTCAAATATTGCCAATCCTCCATCAGCGCTTCAATATAAAATTATTTGTTATTTTTCTATTTCGCACGCGCAAATCTCATCAAGTGAACTTAATTGGTTACAATACACAGCATACATATAAAAAAATATATTCCGTTTGGCGTTGGTCATATCATTTTTGGCGATAAAGTCGCCAAAAATTACATAACCGTTGGATAAGAGTAGATTACATTTTGGATAAGACTTCCGTAAAATCCGTTCTTTGTGAGCGTCTACATCACAAAATGAGTAACTGTGCTAAATTTCAAGTCAATCGGTTGAATAGTCTTTGAGATATCGTGATGAGTCAGTCAGTGGTATTTCGCTTTTATATATATATATATATATATATATATATATATATATATATCTTTGTTGAATAAAAATAAAAATGACTGATTAAGAATCATCAATAATATATTATTTAGCCTGTATGGAAAATGTATAGAAAAATGCATAAAAAGAGAAACTAACCAAATTCTTTGACTTTTATTGACAATTATTTAAATGTTGATCTTAACTTCCGATTTATGTTTAATGAAAAAAAATGTGTCTTTAAACATGCTTTATTAATTATATAACTTTTGTAAGCTATTATATATCCATTATAACTTAATTATGATACTATTATTAAATTGAACGAACATATTATAATTTGCAAAAATTTAATTCTACAAATTCTTGGATGTTAAATTATTGGATTTGTTTTCTTTAAGTCCAATTTTATATCTCTGTTTTAAGGCTTTTGTGGAATAAACGAGTTTCTTGGAATATTTTTTTTTTTTTACAGAATGCAAATTCCAATAATTTGATTATTACATTTGAATGAGAAGAGCAAAGTTATTCGGAGGCTAATTTGCATGAAAATATTTTAGATGATGTCTAATAGCCGTAAGTCTTTAACTATATCATTTAATTACTTAACTCTTTCACTCCATTTCACTGGCATGCCTAGATAAATCAATTTGTTTCGTGCGCATGCATATCGCTTAATGATGCGTGCATTTTATCAGAGAGAATTTTAGTCGTTAATTGAATGGAAAAAAACAACAGATTTTATTGACTCGAGATATTGTGTTTATAATTAATGAAGTTGAGTTAAGTTTTTGAATTCATGTAATGTGCGGCTCATTTATTAAGAATTTTGTTACAATGTCTTGAAGATATTTAAAGGCCGTCGTTATGGGTTATCTAAAATGTCTTTACGATGAAAATTCATTAACTGGATTACAGTAACTACTTGATAATTTGATTCTTATAGAGACTGAAATTAGAGATATAAAGATACAACGTAACTAATTAAATACCATTAATAATTTGTGAAAATTGAAAGAAGCTTTTGTAATAATACTTACAGGCAGCGGTCATTAAGAAAAGCATTGTCTAATACATATGATGAGAATTAAAACCAATATGAGCCTATTGATGCGCAATTTCATAAAGTTTTTGGCACTTCAAAAGCATTGGTCATGAAGAGAAATAACATTGTTAAGGCCCCCGTCTACCCACCATTTTGATTTCGTGGACGTAATGTTAATCCTATGGAATTTTGACTTTAATTCTCACACCTTTATTATTTGTTCTCTTTGAATGCAATAAAGTGCATTTGAAAGAGCAAAAAATAATCAATGCTTCTGTGGAATTACTTTTTTCCTAAGATTTTTAAAAATATTTTTATTCTTATTTTAATTATTCGTTTTTGAGTTTTCCGGTCTTTAAAGAATATTTTCAAATATTTTTAAGAATCGGAGGAAAAAAGTAATTCCACAGAAGCATCCATTATTTTTTGCTCTTTTAGATGCACTTTATTGCATTCAAATACATCAAATAGTAAAGATGGGAGAATTCGAAATCCCATAGGATTAACATTAAGCTAATGGAATCAAAATGGCGGGTAGACGGGAGCCTTAAGGTACGTTGGTGTTACCTATTTGTACTGTCATCTGTTGAACGGCTCCATTCACACAAAACATATTTGATACATATTCATAAATTAATTTGGATTGGCTTGCGATTGGTGTAAAATCAAAACTTATCTTTTGCCGCGTAGAGTTGTCATCATCGATTACAACTATGTTCATAATTACACATTGGGAAACAAAGCAACGATGACAATATTGGTTTATCTCAGTTGAATCTCCTCCAAAGTAGGCGAAGATGGTATAATCGATCGGAGAGGATTTGGCGACGGTGTTTTGGATACGTAGAGTGTCATAGTCACGGATTCCTTAGGAAAAGGGGGGAAAAGTCAGTGGATAATAGAGAATTAAATTATTCCTATTTTTTATTCCCTATTGCCCCTTTCTAAGTCTCTTACATAAAAAATTTGGATCTGCACTCTTGTAAGATTTTAAATTTTAAAACTAATATCTGAAAAAAAAACCATATTTATGCCAATATTTAATTGCCCGTCACATAACTGTTAATTATCTGGAAATTATGGTTTTGTAAAACAATCATTATCTAGATAAATTTAATTGCCATGACTTCATATTCTTTATTACATTTTCATTTTGGTATTTCGATGTCATGTTTTTCATTGATAAGGGTCCAATGTACTATTAAGAGACTTAACAACTTACTGCCTTAAAACTCGTGGTTCAATTCAAAGAAAAATCAGTTTTAAGGTTCTACCTAAAAGATTAAAGCACTTATGTCTTGAAGCCCTTGGATGATGTGGTACTTAGACAGGAGAATGAAATACCATGCCATAAGTTGGTCTTTTTTCGTAGCATGGTTTAAAAATATAAGTATGAGTATACTTGCCAATGACATATTCCATAGCTCTAATGAAACATTAATCAGTACGAAGGTATCTTAATAAACACGTGTCTGATGATAGATGGATTTGCTAAGGCAAGTTGGTGATATCACTGGATGCTGCCATATGTTAAAGATTTCCTAAACATATTTGACTTTTATCTACAGGTTAGTCATGATTTGATAGTAAACCTAAATTTCATTTTTGCCGGTTCAAGTTGTCTCCGTCTGTGAGACCTGGGCTCATCAATTTTCATCAGAAGACATAACATAAATGAAAACTTTAAGTGTTTAGAATAAAACAAAGTCTATCAAATTACAGGTTTTATTTTTTCATACAATAGAAAGTTTTGTATAATACAATAGAAAACGACAAGTTTTCGTTTCACCGAAATTATTAAATACGGGGATGGTTCGAAAATCACCACTTTGAAACGGTAGTTTGAGATGGTAAAGTTAAAGTAAACTGGTGATACAATTGTGTTCTGTTGGGCCAAAATAAATGTGTCATTGGAAAACAAAGAATTGCTGAGAGCATTGGATTATTTCAGGTGAAACTGCTCCAAAGAAAGAATCGACTGGAATACATACAGGTGGAGGACAAAAAAATACGAACACCTGTGAAAAGGTATGACGTATTTCACACCTGCAGTACAGCCGCGCCACCTACAATAGAAAACTACCAACTACTGAGCGTGAAGAGGAAGGTATTAGTCTCTCAACAGCAGTCATCTGCGTTGCATACGTCTTTCGAACTATCTGTGATAAGTTTAAATGTCAGACCTATCACAGTTCCGAAAAGGAATGATTGTTGTAGCGCGTTTAAGTGGAGCATCAATTACAGAAGCAGCAAACCTTTTGGGGTTTGCAAGGAGTACGTTATCAGCCGTTATAGCAGCGTACACGAAATAGGGTAAGACGAGGTCTTCAAAGCACAACGATGGCCTAAAGTCAAAGCTCTCTGATAGGGATAGATGGGTCTTGAAGGGCATAGTAGCCCGAATGCACAAGCAATCGTTATCCGAGAAAACATCCGAAATGAACAGTCATCTCAAGGACCCCGTTTCAACAAAAACTGTCAAAAGTGAACTTCATGCAGCGAACATTTATGGCAGAGTGGAAATTCGTAAGCCCTTGGTGATAGCAACTAATGCTTTCAATTCCTAAGCGACGCCAGTGGTGCAGAGATCACAAAGGCTGGTCCCCAAAGTATTGGTAACAGGTAATATGGTTAGATGAATCGTCATTCATCCTAATTCAGACGACAGGACGTGTTTATATCTGGAGAACGCTCAGAGAAACGTTTAATCCTGAATGCGTCTTGCCGACTGTGAAGCATGGAGGTGGCTTCATTATGGTAATGAGGGGCGATATCTCGCCGTGGTCTTAGACCACTTGTTATTCTGCATAAGAAAATACAATCCAATCACTATCTAAGCATTCTAGGGGATCATGTCTACCCTTTTGTCCAGACTATATTCCCTGAAGAGCGACAGCTTTTTAAAGACGACAACGCCCCTATCCACACTGCTAGGTGTGTTCAATTATGGTTCGAAGAGCATGACGATGAATTGGAACATCTTGCCTGGCCCCCTCAGTCTCCGCACTAGAATATTATTGAACATTTATGGCATATTTGGAGTCCAAACTTCGTTCCTGATTTCTACCTCCATACAGCCTTTCGGAATTAGAGACCGTTCTGAAGAGGAAGGGCTTAATATTTCTTTAAATATTGTCCATGACATTAATGCATCTATCCCACGTCACATTAAATCAGTACTTCAGTCAAAGGGTAGTCCAACCTCCTATTAATAAAGATTTTCCATTATTTCCCAGGTGTTCGTATTATTTTGTCCTTCATCTGTATGTCGGTTAATTTTTAGGATATGAAGGGTGTCATTCTTTAGAATTTCTTAGGAAAAGGAAACCTATCAGTGGACAGTATTATAATTATTACTCCATTTCCATTTTTAATTCCCACTGCATCTGTTCTCATGAAGAATCACTGTCAGGGGATTTCTTGATTTACTAATAAAGCTATCATGATCCTATCGGTCAAGTATAAACACAGCAATCCCATAAAAAACAGCTTAATTTCTGCTGCATCTTTTTTATAATAAATTGTTGTCACACGACTATGCCCAATTTTTTTTAAATAATTTAAAAATGTGTAACACGCTAACACTAACCTTATAAATTTATGAGTGTTGTTCTTTAAGATTTCTTAGGAAAAGGAAAACGATCAGTGAACGATACTATAGAAAAATGAATGTGAAATATTTTTCAAAGTCTTCAGAAGTTTTATTGCGCATAACTCTTCTTAAAATAGTGCGCATAATTCGTAAGTAGGACAACTAAATAGGAGATAACGTTACTGGATCGTATTTTGTAACTTATTGAAAAATTCAAGTAGAATGAACAAAGTCAGGTAAAGTTGTATTTTAGCATCCTAACAGGCACGAGTTTCTTCTTCATGGAATCGGGGATTTACTAAATTCACTAAATACCGGCCATGTTGCAGAGCTGATGCACTTTAAAACTGGTTGAAGACCCAATCTCTTCCTTTGGAATAGCGTGGAAGTTTTACCAGCTCCGGTATCGTCCTTGTCACTTGACAGAGGCTCAAAATTACGAAATCCGTCACCAATAGTCCACATGTTGAGCACAATCTATATCTACAGTCTTCATGTTTCAACAAATCACTGTGGAAGTATTTCGGGTAACAAAGTTGTAAAATTGAGCATAAAATATGTTCTGTGTCAAAAATTCTATTACCAGTTACTGGTTTATTTTCATATTCAGGTATTTCTTGAACAAAAATAGTAGAAATGTTCAACTTTGAAGCACTGTCATTAGTAGTTACATTACTATTTTTGGAATCATTTTGGGTAAAACCATAACCACGAAATTGTCGTTTTCTGTTAGCACTAATTCTTCTTTTTTTTTTTTCATTTCCTATTTTAAACGAAAATAATTGAACTTTTCAGCAATAAAGAAATTTTAAATAGGAATTTATAACGATGAGAACATAAACCAAAACAGATGTAAACAAACAATAACTCTTTTCTTGCCAGATTCTAGATTGAAATGTATTTAAAATCCTGCTGTTATGTATATTTTCAAACATTCTGAAAATTCAAATTCATATTTTAAAATTTATTTATTTTTGACCATTGTAAATATAAACGATATTTGGAAAAATGAAAGTGTAGACAAACATTTTTTCCAACTTCCTGTCTGCAGACATGCATTTCCGGTTTCAAAAATTAACTTTCGAGTAAAATTCAAATCCCTATAACTTAAGTTCTAAATAAGATATAAGCAAAATTCAAACATCATTAGAAAGAAAAAAGTTTAAATTTTAAACTGACAATAAAGTTAGAAAATAGAAAATTTTAACAAAAATTACGTTTTAAAGGTGTTCGAATTCCTTAATAAGCAATCACAATCGCATTGGTGGAATTCTTAAATTGTACTAAAATAATGTCAAATGCGCAATTTTCAAACATGAAGTTCTTATAGTAAGATGTCGGCAGAACTATTTGCTGAGAATTGCAGTCGTAACCAAGGCATGTTAAATGGATTGAATAAAAAACATCAAAAGCCATTAAAAAGTAACGGGAAAAGTCTCTGACCTTTAACAGTGACTATTGGGAGGCTCTTTCGTGTGGGTAATGATACTACTCATATTCCGAGTGAGCAAAATAATTTTTTAATGGACACTTGACTACAGATCAAGTTCACCATAAAACCTTGCCATATTCATTGCTTACAAACCAGGATTTATCTCTCTAGTAAACTTTTTATGCTAATTTTGCCTCCTTTCGGCAACACCATTCGTATGATGAAACTGATATTCCGTCAAGGCAATGTGATTTTGTAATGGATGTTTGAACGTTTATCAAAAAAGAAAAAACATCTATCAAGCGTCCAGTCGGCTGCCCAGAACCAGTAATTGAGTTTATAATTGGATTACCAGATAAAAGGTTACCAAGAGAAAGGTCACCAGTTTGGCAATTAATCGCTAATCAAAAAGTTGTTACACCACGAAGGACGCTATTATAAGATCCACTCCATTGTTCTACTTTTAACTTTGTAGTCTTTACTGATTCACGATGAAATTAATTTCTCTTAAATAATTCATTAATGCTTCCTATGCCTCTTTTTACTCTGTTTTATTTAGTAGCTGAGAATGATGGGAAATTAGTCACTTCGAAGAATTGTTGTTATGGCTGGAGAAAAAAAAATCACCATATGATTAGCTTTTCTCAGAGCGTAGTAATAGAAACGTTTCGCTCGATGTAGTTGAAATGGAATCAAGGTATTTGTACGAAATTGAAGCACCATCAATTTCATAGAAATTAACATCGTTTAGGAGCCGCATTCTACTATTCCATGACGAAACCTCATTTTTAATCTTTAATGGAATGTATATTCAAAATAGAGGATGACAACATTAGCATTTTTAATTATACTAGATAACGATAAAGTTTTATTTCTTACAAATATATAACGAGATAAATTGATAAAATTTATTCTACATTTTAATTGATCCTTATGCACATAATTCTGGAATTTACAACTATGAATGCTTATTGGTTCGATTTCAGGCAGCCGTAGATTGAAGTAACCTACTGTATCGTAAGATTTTAATTATTATTCCGGTGTATGGTAAAGTGTTAAGGGGTGTCAGGACCCTAAACTTCAGAAAAATGTGTCTAAAATGCGTTTCTTTTTAAAACGTTTTTCTGAATTTCACTTGGTGTGTGTGTGTGTGTCATCAAATTTTCGATCGTTAATTTAACCAACTTCCCATCAAGCTAGAAATCTGAAACCTTGGGAATCGTTCTCACTAGCCTAACAATACGATATTTGGACATTTGCGACAAGTTTTAGTTAGTATTTTCTTCAATAATGCAGTTTATCCCAACCACTTGGCGCGATTTCAAAAATTGGCATCAAACTTGGCGATTTTTTTGTTTGGCTGAACGTTAAGTCCGTAAAACGGACCAGGGTAGCCACATTTGGCAAAATACTGCCAAATAATTCTTGTCGCCAAGAGTGATTGGGTTAAACTGCATTCCAACCATTTAATTTACAGAATTAATTAATTAATTTTAGTTACTTTTAACGTTTTTATGTATTTCACTTGGTTCGTGTTTCTGTGTGTGTGTGTGTGTGTCATCAAATTTTCTATCGTTAAATTAACCAACTTCCCATCAAGCTAGAGTTCTGAAATTTCGGGAACCGTTCTTACTTGCCTAACAATGCAATATTTAGATATTTGCGACCAGTTTTAACTAATATTTCAATAATCTTTCTTAATAAATTTTGCCACTATATAAAAACGTTGTTTTTAAAAACGTTGGTTTTTATCTCGAATTATTAACTTCTGTATTATGCATAAAAAACAACTAAGACTGATGAAATTCTTTCTGTGTTATTGAAATTATTTCATTTATGGAATTTGATAGTTAAATATAAGAATTTTTTTAAAAAAAAAATGTTATTGATTGTATTTTGAAGACTTTACCCCAGAAATGTGAGTTTCACTTCATATTAAACGTACAGTTCAAATATTATACAAATACTACCAAAATAGTCTCAAATTAAACTTAATATTTGCTTTCAGGTGCTGAATTTAATTTATTTCAAAATAATTATTTAAGCTTTTTTTTTTAAAAAAAAAAGATTTACGTTTTACTCCATACGTATTACGAGCAATTTGGAAAAAGCATGTTTTGAGAAAAACGACTTTAAAGTTAGAAATTTGAATAATTTTATATTCACTGAAATAACCGGCATAAAACGCTTCTCATATAATAATTAAGTCATTATTATACAAAAACATATTATATATATGTATTATTAACTTGGTTTTATTCACTTTTTAGGCCACAAATATCAAAAACAAAGCCTGTTGCAATTCTTTCGACCTTTTTAGCCTTTTGAAATATACATACATTAAATTTAGGTATAACTTACACAAAATTTCTTTTTAAGGGTTCATAACACCATCCTTTACTTATAACTCATTTTATTTTACATATGTCATCTAAAATGTAAAAAGAAGAAAAAAAAATTGAGAAAAATATTATGTAGCTGAAAGTTTGAATAATTTAAAACCTTTTTCAGTTACTCATGTAAGCAAAACCTTTATAATTGTAAAAGAATCTTAATTTTAACAGTCTACAGCTATAAGTGACAATCGAGCTACATATCTAAAAGTAATCTACATTTTTGACTTTCTGACTACGCTGAATAGTTCAAACTGACTTCACTTTAAATGACTATATATTTGCAACTGATAGGAATATTAAGAAAAATAAAAATGGTTGGTGCAAATTATTCAGAATAATCCAAACTGCATAAAAATATTATTTTCAAAAAATCGATATTTCGGAAGTTTTAAGACACTTGACACCCTTAATTATTAACTAAAACAATAGAAATAGAATATTAATTTTTCGTTATTATTCTTAAAACGTAGTCAGATTCCAGAGTTATACAATTCTCCCAACGGGTTTTGATCTGTCGAAAGCCACCGTTATTATAAAACGCTTCAGAATGAATCCTATCGTCTTTATTTTGAAAATTACTTCCCTTTTTGCCTTCTTGTAGTTGCAATTTCCGAAATATGTACATAAGAATCAAGTAATACGTAGATTAAATTTTATCCAGATATCTCGCCGCTATTTCTTAGCAATAATTAAGACTTGACTCTGAAGAAATGCTTACGTAGAAATGCTTACCTTAAAAGAAGAAGCTTAGAGTTTGACCAAAAGCGTACAGAGGTAGCTTAGTGTTTAACAAAGAATGTTCCTTTAAGCTGTGGGTATCATAGATCACATCTGCATTGTCAGAAAGCCTGACTCTTTCGTTTCTTTATTATATCATAATACCACAGAGAATGAACTTATATTATGGAATTAATATTTTGCATCAAATTTTCATATTCAAATTACAATTGTGGAAACTGTCATAAAATAGCAAACGATTATAATCAGTTAAATATGTATTACACTACGAAATACTTTAAGAAGTAGCATTGATAAACCTAGTAAGTATATGGAACATATAGAACAGTTTTTGTTATGTATTTTGATTTATAAGGGTTTATGTACAAAGGAAACGGGCAAATATAACGCAGTTACAAAAGTGCTGGCAAATAGTACAAAAAATAATACTGGTAATATAAAGCACAGCAGTTTTTATTCATAAAGTACTGAAGTACATGTTAGTAATATAAAACAGAGTTGCTTTTATTCCCGAAGTACTGGTGTTAATCTATGAAAAGGGCTGTGATAAAATTCTTGCCTGTTATGCTAACCCATATAAAATTAATTTTTGAATATAATAGGTTTCGGAATCAATGTTTCATACTTAATGTAAATTATTGCGCCTAATTACGAGGTCATTCTCTACTAAGTTAATTTCTTATATTGGCAATTTATACATTTTAACGAATTCTATATAGTTCTGTGAAAATTCTCATTTCTTTTTGTATGTTTTCCTTCACATTTTTTTTAAAAAAAATTAATACAAGTTTCAGAAGCTCGTTTTTGCTTCGAAAGATCTATAATTTACATCTATCATAACAGATAGACATGGAATGCAATAATAAGAACTTAAACGATTTATCTTACAAATACTTACAAACTCATCAAATGATAACACAAACATTGCTCTAGCATGGATCCCAGATAGAGGGAAACGGCCTGGATGACCTAGGACCATAGAAGATAGGAATTCATTTAGATGGTCAGGGATAGCCCATGGGAAGTGACGTTGGACTGAATTAAATGACTTGAAAATATCTTGTCTTCATGACCTTGTTTGGTGTGACAAGATGAAACCCTATCGGGACATAATGCTTTGACATAGAACGTTCGCTGGGGATGGAGGAGAATCGAAAGAAACTGCCGCGTGGACCGGGGGTTTTGCGTCACTGAGCCTAACTTTAAAAAAAAATCACACAAAAAAAGTTTTCGTCCTAATGTTATAATTTATGGTAAAATTTTAGATTATTAATTAAGCTGTTATATATTTTTAAAAAAATAGTTTTAATAATATTTTTCTTTTAATTTTCAGAATATATATATATATATATTTATTTATTTATATAGGTGCTTATTTAGAGAAATAGTTTTCAGAAGTGCTATTGAAATTATTACGAATTTTTACGGACAAAGACATCAATAAACTTTGAAATTAAAAATAAATAAATAAATTAAAGACTATTTACAAGTAGTAAAAAAAAATTATGTGAAAACTGATTGTAGTAATTCTCGAAGCGTGGAGAAACGCTAAGTCCTGTTTCGACCGTCTCTGACCAAATGTCCGGATCAGAATCACTAGAAATATTCCTTTCAAAACCTTTTAAAAAATTAAGCACACTCTCATCATCAATTGGCTCGTCGACCATGTGATTATATTCTTCTGATAAACAACGCTTTCTCGCATATATAAAGAAGAGTCAAGGCTTTCCGAAATAATAAGGGAAGTAAATGAAATACATTAAAAATCAACGCAAAGTAAAACAGTACTGACGGCACAGCTCTGAAAAGAAAGAAATATAAATTACAATTCAAAAACCTATAAAAAAACATTATTTGAGAAAGCAGAAACACGAATGTATATCACATGGAAGTTCAAAGAGCCGAGTTCAGTTCGTTTACATTACGCTTTCTTTCCTCCCCCACAACAGCTGGTGAGCAAAATGCAGAATTAAGACACACTTTGTTAAAAACTGAAGGTCAAGATCTTAAAACTGCTATCCAGTTCAAAAGTAATGGACACAAGGTGGTATCTACAGCTATTCTCAGAAAACGTTCCACCTTAGAATGCGAATAAGCATCGTTCGACCCCCTGAGCTCACTCTCTAGTGATGCGTATTATGTACGTTCGGCCGCGAACGATGTTCGCAAGTGATGCGTATATGGTGCATTTGTCCCGAAATGGTTAATGATGATGATGAAACACATCGATTTAAATTTCTGTTAACATTCTAAAAATCACTATCAATCTTGCCACCCTCAATGAAAGACACTCACTTAAATGTGCTAAAAATAGTTCTTGAATATTAGTATCATGGATGACATCACAGCGAAAAAAAAATGTTTACATTTCGTGTACATTTCCGCTTTCTACATCTGTACGCAAATACGTAGTTCAAAGTCATAATATTTCTCCATTTACAAGAATTGCGACAGTGTTCTGAAAAACAGAAAGGAAAACGAGAGAGAAAAATACCAAAAAGTAGTAAAATATATGAGAGATAAGAAGAAAAAGCCAAAAAAAACACATTCTTGGCGTTTACTTAGTGGTAAAAGGAATATGAATATCGCCAACACATATTTTTCAAACATAGCAAAAAGTAAAAACGTTACTATTTGTTTTCTCTGCTGAGTGCTCTAGGCCAGTTTTATGGTTAAGTAAAGAAATGTATAGAAAAGGGATAGCTAGCAGGTAGGGGGAGGGAGGGAAGCTAAGGGAAATCCAATAATTCGGCAGCAACATATAAACTCGGTTGGAATCATCTGGTTTGCACTCGGGAGGAAAATCGATGCTTGAAGCTTTTAAAATGAAAGGGAGTAGAATGTTTTAGGAATAGCCAGACAATAGGCTCGTTTTCTTAAGCCTAAAAGAGGATTTGATGGCAGACATTGCTGCAAATGGAAGAGGGGACAATGCAAATGCACTTCTCAAGTGTCTAGACGTTCCAGTGAAGATGTGCTCTCCGAATCAGAATGTATATTTCCATTTATCTCTTTGAAAGTAAAGGGAAAACATTTGAAGGCTCACAATTTCGTTCTTTTACAAATGAATCATTAATGTATCTGTATGCCATAGGTAAATCGCACTATGTCCATTTTTCAAAACTATAATCAGTAAAGATTTTTAAAAGCAACAAGGCCTTAAGCAAGCAATGTAATTTGAAAATTAATAGTCCAAAGAACAAAATATGCAATGGTTTATTAAAAAAATATTCAATTGCAAATAAGATGTTTGTGACTAAGAATAAAAAAATCCCTTATAACTATTCTCATGTAATTTCAAAAAGGATCCGAGAACCCTTTATCACCGACTTAAAAATATTATAACAATAACAAACAGAAAACGCCATTTCTTTAACTTTAAATTAGAATTCTTAAAAATGCATTACGTATAGAAATGCAAATGGTTCATCGATTAAAAGTAATTACATGTATTTTATTTTGAGGGTGTAAGGATTTTAAATTAAGGGATTTAAAAAACATTCTTATTGACAAACTAAATATAAAATAACAATATAAATTATACATATATAATATAAATAAAAATAAACAATTAATTTGCATAGTTAATATTTTTTAATATTTATTGATAATTGCCTCATTTTGTAACAGAATTTGTCAAGAGTGAATTTAACATATAATTCTATATTTTCATTTGAAATTATTTCAGGCTTTTGATAGAGTTATTTTTGTTAGTTTTCCATTCTTATAAAGTTTATAATCTGTTAAAAAATTAAATAATCAAACTTATTTACCTGCATACACTGTTAAAATGCGAATGCTCTTAAGATATATAATTAATTTCAATGTTGTTTAGCTTGAGAAATATATCACTGTTTACTGTGATAGAGTGAAAGATTATTCATTTTTGATGCTACAGAATTAATCATCCAGAAATATTCGTTCAGATAAAATTCTATGATAAGAGAAACAATATATTGACGACTGATCAATAGAAAAAAACGTTCATATCTTAAATGAAGGGCAAATTTTAAATTGCTACAAATGCTTCAAAGAGAGGACAGTTTCTTACTGCATTTTATCTGGAAGATAGTTTTTTTAAAATTGCAGTCTCTTAGTTGATAATAATTCCAAAACATTTTACATACTCATAAATTTAAAAAGAAGTATTTCTAAATCTTTGCAAGCACAAATGTCAAAGTACTAACTACTGCGACAAAAATAAACATGGAAGGAAATTTAAAAATGTTATCGTATTGTATTATTTTTATCAAGAGAAAAAAAAATTAATAATAATCTAACTGAAAGACAAAGTTTGAATTGCTGCAAGTGTGTTGAAGAGAGGGTAACCTTCAATTTCATTTTCTCTAATTGAAAGACATTTTAAATTGTCGTAACATAGTTTACAATTCGTTCTAAAAATATTTTACGTACACATAAATTTTTTAAAGAAAGTATTTATAATTCTTTGGAAACATAAATGTTAAGATATTAATTATTTCTTTAAAAATGAAAATAAAATGTATTAAGAAAATGTTATTGATTATTTAGATTCTTATCAAGAACAGAAATGCTCTTTTTCTTCTTACATGGAACTGTTGTATAAAAGTAATTGTGATACGAAACTGTTAAACTCTTTGCTGATAAAATTGCATTATTTATGTGATAAATTATCCATAAAGCTGCTCACATTATTATTATTATTATTTTTTTTTTTGTAAAAAGCGTTTTAAACAAATGGTTATAAAAATTAATGTATTCTCTTGAAAAGAGCGAAAACAAAACAAACCCAAAAAAATTTAAAGTAATAATTGCGAGTCTATGAAATCTCTTTGAAATCTTAAAAGTAATAATTACCCACTTTAAATGTTGTTGCCATTCCTATTAAATTTAACTTTAATACGATAAATTATGTCTTGCATTAAGCAAGCGATATGATCGTTAAATAAAATTAATTATGAGTGCGTGTTAGGGAAATGAATCGAATACGTAAGTTCAAACTTTGTTTCTGCAGATAATTTGTCACAGAAACGATACCTTCCACTTTTATGAAAAAATAAAAGTAAAAAATAATAATAAAATAAAATAAAACTCATTAAAACTTTTTTCCCCAAAAATTCTTGTTCATTGTACTTATTTATTTTAGTGTTTAGCTTAATGGTTTTTTTTACAATTTTAAAATTAATTCATAAATGTAGTAATCTAAATGTAGTGTTCCGAAGAAGTAAGGTTATTTTCTCTTTAAAACAACTATGCAATAAATAAAAACGTAATTTCACTTGTAACTGAAATCAAGTAATTTGTTATACTTCCTTTCAGGAAAATTTCATATATATGTATATTAGCATTCACTCTAAGAATTTCTTATTTAAAAATATAATAATGAAGAATCTTATTTAAAGAATATAATTCTCCTTTTTTATTTAAAGAATTTAATAACATTTACAATATTATATTCTTTAATTAAGTAAGAAGTTTCCCACACTGAGGTATATTAGTGATCTTTCCTTCATGTCATGGGTTTTATTTTACTTAATAAATGTGGTGACTTCCTTGTCACAAACCAGAACATCACAAAGGGTACCTCAAACACTGTTCCTTTGTGACAAAGAGGACCCTCGGTAAAAAAGTGGTCATGATCGCGAGCTCATAGTTAACGTTGTTTTCGTAATGTCATGAGTACGATTCCTGTTTAATTGCATAGTATATCGGAGCTGATGCAAATTAAATCAGTTGAGGTTCGCGTTCTGGTGGGGTGGAATGGAAGTTTTAAGAGAGGTATACAAGCTCAAGTGTCGTCCTCGTCATTTCACCAAAATTCAAAATCATGACGCATTCATCAAATGCTCTCGTTTTTCTTCTAAGTGTGATGTTAATAAACAATTCAACAATCTATGTTAGAAAAGATTATTCTGTGACGCACAATTATTCGGTATTAGAATAACATGCTGAATGAGGCGCTCTTCCGTAAGTTTTAAATCCATGCAGGGAAATTTTTGTTTACGAAACATTCTTAGGGAGGGAGTGGGTACCATATTTATATGGAAACGTGCAATATTTATTGTAATTAAATTTTAAAATAATAATTAAGTTTAAATTGTTTTGTTAATTTACTTTGAACTTCTGTGACTAAGAAGTGTCTGGATTTTTTTTAGAAAAAAAATTGCACTACAAATTGTATTTATTTGTTAGAGAAATGCAATTTGCAGTTACTACTATATCAATTCCAAAAAGGCAAGACTAAAATCTTTCATTTTGTGTTTAAATGTTAACTGAAATGTTATGAAAATGCATCAAATTTTAAATCACAAATAGCTATCACGCACGCACTCACAAACACACGCATGAGACAAGATTGAAAAATGCCACCATGATCTTAAATAACTTTTTAATTGTTACATAATTTATATAATTCTTTCAGTTCCTGAAAGATACATGGGTCCTCTATGTAATGTTTATGTATTTTTCGTTCTCAGTTGTCTTTGGTATCCTTAGAATTAAAGAAGGTGTCATACATTTATAATAATACATAGTTAAAATTTCCACATCCGGGGACCTCTTCCTGTTTGCAAATGCAGTGCAATGATTAATATGCCAAAGGTATCAAAATGAATAATAATCCAAAAGTGAATAACAGTGGGAGAGCGATTTCTTTCTATTATAATTATTTTAACTTTGAAACTTCCTTTTTTTACATAACTTAATAATACTCTCATTGTTCCTCTTAATTAAACAGCTAATAAATAGCATAGCCAATTGAGGATGCATTTGAACAAATTGAATACTTTATTTGTTCAAATGTATCTTCAATGCATTTGTTGTTTATTTATCACTGAAGTATAGATAAGGTTGTTCTCTCTCGAATCCCACTTTGCTCATCAATTCTATGTTCAAAATCAACTAATAAATATTTAGCTTACCAATTCACTCCTTCTAATTCAATCACTTCACACAAACAGAGTAGATTCTCATCTTAATACTTAAATTCAGATTCACTTCAATCCTATAGATTAATTGCTATACTTCAATATCACTTGCAATTGTATATGAGGCTCACATTATCTTCTGTCTCCCACCATTTTCCATTTAAATATCCTTTAAATATATATAACTATTTCTAATTCAATTCACATCATTTCTATCTTCATCTACTTTACCCAGTCAAGTTCCATTAAGGTTCGGATGTAATTTTATTCAGTTCAAGTTATTTTAAAGTCATCGAGGTTAGTGAAGAGAAAATTGCAAATAACTCAACGTCATAACTTCTATGATCTTATTATATACACATATAACTACTTACAAATTATATTTACATCTAAAGTGGGTCTAAAAATAGCCTATACAATCATTATATCTCTTAAGGTGGTCAAGAGAATAAAATATTACACCCAACTAAAAACCCTTCTCTTCGCGGTAAAAATTAAACTAGGATCTGATATTCCCCATGATCCATGCGCTCACAAACTATTTACGTGTTATGCAGTCTTGTTCATATCCAGTATACAAAAAAATATATATCATGCTCAAAGTACTGCAAGGAAGAGAAAAAAAATATTTAAAATATGTGTTTAATACAATGGTATTTCAGGAAAAAATTTCTATTAAAATCCCTAATGTCAGCCACGCGACCTGTTTAATCCGGGAAGATGCACATTATGAACTGTAACTCATGACGCTACTGGGATGTGCTGACATTCCGAGCAAAAAAGGCATAATTACGAAACGTATAATTACTCTATCAAAACAATCAAGCAATTAATGAAAATTTATACCTTTGTTATGTAAAGTGTCAAGTTAAATGATTTTTGGACGATAAGAAAATTTACAATACCCAGTATAATTATTTTGAAAACTTAGGATGTACAAGGATCAGAGGTATTTGATTGCTTATAGTTTCCGTAAAATACTTGGACATGTCTAATTAAAGGCTATTCTTATAAAATCATGGGATGCTTTGTGTCTCTGAATTCGAAAGTGGTTTACTTTGTCTGTTCCCGAAAAAAGCTAATTATATTATAAGAATTACTTTCTGAAGAGTCGCACTCCTTCTCTGACTCAGATTTGTGGTCACTGACGGTTCCATTATCCTAATCTTCTATTTCATCTTCAAATTTATCTTGATTCTACAAAGCGTCCTCTAACAACTTCTTAAGTCATCTTATTTCTTCGATATACGACAGAGAAGGAAAATTCTGCTTAGAAGGATAAGAAAACGATATAGTTTCACGCTTGGAAATGCTGACACGAAAGTGCTCAAGGGGTTCAACATGTTTTAAATAGCCCTACATAACTTTGAAAAGTTCTGAATACACCAATTTCACGCAGTACGTATAAAATGTAACCTTGGAAGCTGGTTCATAGTCGCAGACTTGTATCTGACGTCTTTCGTCGAGTCGTGGACTCAAGCCTTGATGCCACTAAAGACCAAATGTGCAGCCGGAGCTGATGCACGTTAAATCTGTTGGAGATCAAAGTTCTCCAATTAGGCTGGTTTGGAAGTTAGGAGAGGGAGGTGCCAGTTCAGGTGACATCCTCACTACTTGACCAAGGCTCAAAATTACGAGGTCCGTTTCCAATAGCTCTCGTGTTGCTTCTAAATGCGACGTTAAGAAAACTAATCAATGAATTAATCAACCTGAAGTTAATTTTTTTCTGTCAGATTAAAGAATTGGAAAAGACTGCTCCTTTCATAACCAGAAGAAAAAGAAACTATATATGATTGACACTAGAATAAATATTGGAACAAGTGGTTTTCTGTAGGAAAATTTTGTATCTTATTCGATCTTCTGTGTTTATTGTTGAACAGGTTGGATATAATATAAATCAGAAAAATGTTTGGTTTTATCAGAATTGTACAAATACAGTAGAAAGGCCATAAATAGTATTTATTACAAGAAGTTCTTAAATAAATGTGAAGAAAGAGAAGTAGTTGGTCATCTTGGACCAATAAAAAAAAACTCAATTCTGGAAAACGAGCTTTTTATTTTCAATTTCATAAATTATAATTAATTCTATTTTTCGTCGTTAGTCCAATTCTTTTGCAATCACTGTATCATTTGGATTAAAATAATCAAAAATAGCAGCGAATTTTATTATTGTGTGTTTCGTGCTTAAGGCTACCGTCTACCCGCCATTTTGATTTAGCCAGCTTAATGATGATCCTATGGAATTTCGACTTGAATTTTCCCATCTTTATTATTTGATTTATTTGAATGCAATAAAATGCATCTGAAAGAGCAAAAAATAATGAATGCTTCTGTGGAACTACTTTTTTTCTCCGATTTTTAAAAATATTTGAAAATATTCTTTAAAGACCAGAAAACTCAAAATTGAATCATTAAAATAAGAATAAAAATGTTTTTAAAAATCTTAAGGAAAAAGTAATTCCACAGAAGCATTGATTATTTTTTGCTTTTTCAAATGCACTTTGTTGCATTCAAATAGTTCAAATAATAAAGATGTGAGAATTAAAGTCAAAATTCCATAGGATTAACATTACGTCCACGAAATCAAAATGGCGGGTAGACGGGAGCCTTAAAGTCAAATGGTCAATTACTTTGCTATTCATCATATCATACCAAGATAATTTATGGTAAGGTTGTGAAGATTGTGGGCCGCCTCAAGTGTCCATTTCGTCATCTGACCATTGTTCAAGACTACAAGGTTTAGTTATAGGTCGTTTGTGGAGGGCAGTTGGTAACACAACATATTTTTTTTAGATTTGAAGAAATTTTTAGTTGCAGGCAGAAGAGGAGAGAGAGACAGAGAGATGAAATTTTGTTTTTGATTTTAATTTGCATTTTTCTTGGACATTTGTGCACATATTTTTATATTAGAATATAAGAGATTTAAGGTATCCGTACATCTTTAAAACGTCAATTTTGTCAAAATTTTTGATTTTCTAATTTTAATGCCAGTTTAAAATTTAAACATTTTTCCTTTCTAATAGTGTTTGAATTTTGCTTATACCTTATTTAGAACATAAATTACAGGGATGTGAATTTTACTCGGTTGCTAATTTTTAATTGCTTTCGAAAGTTTGTTTTTGATTTTTCTCAAAATGAGTTTGCTCGACATATTCACATATGTCAACCTATATATCAGAAAAAGTTACGAAACAAATTTTGCAAATATCTTTCTTATACAATTTTAAGAATCTCTGCTACTTTCAAGGTTGTAAAATGGATACGTTTTTAGTAACAAAGGTTTAAATCATGTATTATTATAATTTTTTCTTGATTTTTCATCGTTATTTCACTCGAAACACAATAACAATTGTAGTAATATGATTTTCCTCATGAAAGTAGTACTAAACCCAAAAAATGTTATGATGAATAAGATAAACTTGACAGAATAATGATATTTTTGTTTACTTTTGAGTTATGTGCGTGATTCTAATAGTCAATTTATGTACTATTTTCACCATATTTTCCAAAAATTTTTCAGAATTAAAAGTTGATTATTAAATGGGTTTTTCATACTTTTAGGTTAAATTTTAGTATTAAAAATATTTTGATAGCAAATATCAATGTATTTAAAAATATTTTTTCCGAAGGTGTACGGGTTCCTAAATTTATCGAAACTAAAACTGGTATCTAGAATAAAATGTCATTTTTTTTTTTTTATTAGATTATTTTTAATATATTTTAATAATTAATTTCATATATGTTTTATATTCAAAAAGGACAAAAAAAAAAAAAAGACTCAATAAAATAACTTTATTTTTGCATAATGTATTGAAATGAATATGTAATGAATTATAATAATAAACAAGTATTACTTATGAATTACAAACTTTATTTAGAAAAAAAAAAGAAAAAGATGATATTTATATTATAAAATTTGATGCAATTGCATCATTTTTATTTCTCTTAGCATTTCACATACTCTAATACATGATTTACATTTCGATAAACTTAAAGTTCTTAAGCTCTAAATTTTAAAATGTAGTTTGTAGAACTTGCGGGTACTTACTCACTTTCAGTTTGATAACATAAAACTCCTCCATCCATCACAATAACTAATATCAGTCAAAAAAGAATGGTATTCAAATATCTTATTTACATTTTGAGAAACGACTACCACTCCTGCGATTCTTTACTAGGAAACACCGCTTTATAAAGCTAAATATAGTTCTCAAGCATCGATACCCGTTGATAGATGTGAGGGGAGAAATGTTTTCTTCTTTCTCGAGCAACTTTCGTTTCTGTCCCCATCTTTTACGAAAAAAGCAGTTTGATGTCATAATTTTTCTCCATTTACACTTCGTGTATTAGTATTCTGGAAGGTAGAAAGTAACACAGAAAAAGTAACAACAAGCTGTATGAAAATAAATAGGTAGTGACAAAGGGGAAAAAAAGGTTTTAGTGAAATTTACTGAAACGAATATCAGTACTGCCAGCTCACACTTTTGGACAAGAAGGAATGACCGAAAAAATACTATCAGTTTGTTTTCACTGCGGAGTACAATAGGCCAAGCATTAAGGCCAATTTTAAAGACTGCAAAAAATAAGTAAAACATTAATTATTGGACATCTTACAGTTCGGCGGTCGGTGGTTTTCCGATCCCGTGGAGGGAGGAAATATAGACTGACCTTGATAAGGCAGCGTTGTTTCGAACCCTGGACCAGTTGATCCGTAGAAAAAAATGACCGGTCGTTTTTTGTCATGCCGAAACCAAGTTGAACAAAAACACTATTCGGGCTTGTTAGAAAGGCTTTTTAACTTCTGACTCTGTTGTAGAAGAGAGTCGCTGCATACTCCCTCTCCAGTATCATCGGGATGTTACAAAGAGAATCATAGGTATTTTTGTGCAGTATGGTTTTTTTTCCCGTCCATTACAGCAATTGAAAAACATCCTCTCCCTGTTGTATTGAGTTTTGTTTGGGACAGTTTTCCATTTTGAGTCATCGGCTGTCTCGTGTTGAGTGGCGGGTCTCGTCGACACGAGCGCCACAACCGAAATATCTCCAGTTGTGATTTGTATGCGTTTGTCTTATTTAGACATACAGAGGAAAGTGTTTTCTTGTGTCGGTGGCATTTGCAATCAGTAGGTATTGGCAGTGCTGCCATCTAGATTTAAAGTCCTGAGTTACCATTTCGGTGGCCAATAGTTTTCTTACACCATGGAGGGGGAGAGTGTCAATGACCTCGATGCAGCAGCGTTGTTTGAACTCTGCTCCAGTGTTTCCGAAGAAAAGTTGATCGGTCTCTTTTTGTTATGCCTTAACCAACTAGGTTAAAGAGAACGCCCTATTCGGGCAAGTTAGTAAGGCATTTTAACTTCTGGCACTGTTGTAGAAGAGAGTCGCTGCAACAGTAAGAGAACATATGTTTTTTTCGGGGTTTTCGATAATGTACCAATTACTAAGACCAAAACCAGCGGGAGGTAAGTGGTCATAGTCGGAGAAATAATGGCCAACTTTGTTGCTGTTCAAACGTGTGTTCGAGTCCGGTTGTCACTTAAGATCCACCATATTGTATGCCTTTATCGTAAATGATGCACGTTTATTCTGTTGGGGCTCCCTCTCCTTGGTATAACTGTAATTTTAAAAATTAAATTTAGTAACATTTTAAAAATTCTTATATTTTGCACTCAAATTTCCCATAATTATAATATCAATATCTTGAAAGGTTTTTATAAAATTTGCGAGTGTTTGTTAAAAATAAAACATGTTCACTATATAGGAAATTTTTTTTTTTTCATAATGTGAAAAAATCAACAGTATGAATAAAATAGATTGCGTGGAAAGTGTAGCAGAATATTAAAAAAACATGCCATGTTTTTAGAAAAAACGTGAATGCAGATATTTTTTTCTATGGCGTGACAAGTTTGTCCGTAATTTTAAAATTCAATGTTCGGATGTTTTATTTATCGAATTCTCATAAATAATACATTTAGGAATCAACCAGGCATCCTCCATTTTTTAACCACAAAATAAAAAAAAATGTAATATTTGAAGATAGTCTCAAAACAAATTTGTGTTTATTCGAGGCATTTTTTTAAGCTTTCTTCTTTCAAAAGATTTATATTGTAACATTTTATACTTATAATAGTTACATTTAGTAGACTAAAGGTATATTTACATTAAGATAAAATTAATTTAATATTTTATCGTCTGCTTATATTTTAATATTTGAGCAGAGCATTATTCTCTGTTTATTATAAATGTGTCGTTTGTTCTTACTTTATTGTATCATTTATAATAATTTATTTTTGTGGATAATCGTTTGAATTTATTCTTTCTATTGTTAACATTGGCAACGTTTTTGTGCTTTAAAATGTTTTTGTTTGTTTAAATAAAGCTTAATTTGGGAATATGAAAAACGTTTTTTTTCCCTTTCTTGATACAGTAATTACTTCTGTGGAGCACAGTACTCAGATTATGTTTACTTTATGCTAATTAATATTCCTTTGAAACAATTTTACTTTTTCGAAAACTTACTTTTCAATTTATTGCTTTTAGCAGAGATGTTGGATAATTTTCAGCTTTCTATAATGTTTTCTTTTAAACTAGAAAAATATACTTAATTGCGTAAAACAAACATAATTTTCATTCAACATAATTTCATTACTTTAAATTATTTATGGGAAACTTTTACATATAGAGGTTTTTAATGTAGTCTCCTCACCTTATTTTTGTATATTGATACAAAGAAAATTTCAAAAATTTAAATTTAAAATAAAAGTATTTGTTATATCTGAGGAACAAACAATGGAAATCCAGAAAACTTATTAAAAAAAAGAACCTTAATATTTACCAAAATAAAACAAATTGTTAATTTCGACCAATCCTTACTACCTTTTTTCAGGTAGATGTCTTGAATAATACAATGCAAAATATTTTTAAGTAATTTTGAAGTCACACATGCACATTTATTCCCACAAAAATATTTTTTAAGGAAAATATTTCAAAAACTTTTAGAAATGAAAATTGATCCATCATGAAAAATACCATTCAAAAAGAAGATATCATTAATATTTGTAATCGTTTACTTTTATAAGTAATTGCTGTACTCGTTAAGTTTCACCTTTTAATACATAAAGTATGACAATGCATTAACACATTAAGACTTTAATATCCTTAGGAAAATAAATGTGATAGTGAAAAATTAATATTTAAGCTTGTTTGGTATACGTGTCTAGAGAGTAATGAGATTTTAGTTTGAGAATAGTTAATTTTTTCAGAATGAAATTCTCCTTCTTTTCTAAAGTTGGTAAAAGAGCTGAAAACTCATTAAATTATGCTTGATAAAAGTTGCTGCTCGTAGTTTAAATTCAAATTTAATTTTTAAAGTTTTTAATTTTTATTCGTGAAAAAAAATCTGTTTTTGTAATGAGTTTTTAATTGAATCGAGAGAAAACTCGTCATGGAAACGAATGAGCAATCAATGTATAATCCAGTTACAATTAAGTTCTCTATTATGTAATAAGTATTTCTTTTATCGCTATTTCTATTAACAATTACTGTTTTATAAAATATAATATATATATTTTTTCTATTAACTCTATTTTTTTTTAAAAAAAATAAATTCCTCGAATGCTCCTTAAAATGGGTCAGCTTAGTTTTAGTTTTTATTAACTTCGCACTAGAAGCAACACGAGGACTATTGGCGACGGACCTCGTAATTTTGAACCACAGTCAAGTGACGAGGACGACACCTGAGCTAGCACCCTCCTCTCCTAACATCCACACCACGCCATCGTTAGGACTTTGGGCCCCGAACAGATTCAACGTGCATCAAACCCTGCTACACGGCGGATCTTTTGCGACCAAGGATCGAACTCGCGACTGAACGAAAACCACCGGTCGCAAGTCCACGACCTTGACCACTAGGCTACCGTGGCCCTGAAATGGGTCAGCATTGATGATTTTCAAATAAATAAGAAAAAGTAAGCCTTTGACTTGCATTTTTCCTCCGAAATGTATTGGAAGAGGAAAAAGAATTACAAATAATTAATTTAATATTTAGTTGTCTATATCAAACAGAGTTGATTTAGGCTAGCTTGCATAAGTGTTTCGAGAAACAATTGTGACTAACAGTCAGTAGAGGCTATTGGAAAATAGAAGTGAGGAGGGATGGAAGGGGACAGAAAAAGTAAACAAAACAAAATAACAAAAATAACGAGAGGAATATAAGAGGGTAGACATAATCACGCAATATTGTAAGACTTACCAACAAAATGGTAAGTTTTAGATGGTTTCTGAGTGATTTTGAGCAGAAAAATAAACCTTTACAGTTTATACTAACTTTACTGTTATTTAATATTAATACTAAGAAGAAATTGTTTTTTAAAAAAAATTTCGATTAATGTCCTACAATATAACTTTCATCAAAGAAATAATATTGCACATAACACATCAATCAATAACTCCCGAGACTAACATTGAAAACAACATTTTTTTTGCAAAATTTTTTTTTATTCATCAACAAAACACCTTTTGTTAATCACCTTTTAGGGTGATACAATCGTTCCAACGCTTTCCCAAATCTTTTTCACAATTTTTCCCGCAAGAAATCTCTTTTGTTGCGAGTAAATAGCGATAAACAGCTTTCTGAATCATCGACTCGTTGCTGTTTTTGTTCCATCGAAAGAAATCGCGGCACCCACTTGGAAAAAACCTTTTTCATGCTCAATTTTTCATGAAGGATAGTAAATACACTTCCATATGATATCTGTGTCATCTCAGCAATCTCACGGAGCTTCACTTTACGATCTTTCATTATAATTTTTGTCACTTCACTCACATTTTCCGGTGTAACGGCTTCCACAGGTCTACCCGAGCGTCCCGCGTCATTTGTGTCGGTACGACCACGTTTAAACTTGGCAAACCACCGACAAATCGTTGCTTTTGATGGACAAGAGTTTGGGTATTATTTTTCAATCCATTGTTTCGCTTGCACGGTGTTTTTACCCATTAAAAAACATTGTTTTATCAGAACACGAGAAACTCGGTTTTTTCCATTTTTTAAACAAACTACAAAACGACTTTACTCCAACCTCGATAACTCAGCTGTTTCTGGTCCGATCGACTTAAAATTTTGACACGTTTCAAGCAAAGGTTAGTACTCTAGAAAGACCTGGTTACTGGTTTACTACGAGCGCCATCTCTGGGTTAGTCTCGGGAGTTATTGATTGATGTGTTACATTACAATTAAATATCTATGTATTAAAATTATGCATGCTTTTAAAATCATCAATCATAAGGGATTTCATTTTTAAAAAATGTGTTTCGCTTAATACAAATATCAAAAAATGTGTCTGACAGGGTGTTTTACACAAGGGACTTGTTTCATACTCCATTCTGCTGCGGGATATGCAAGAAATGATAAAAAAATGTACTCTAATACATTGCTTGTGTTAAATAACATTTATTTAAGATTTCTAATGAATTGATTTATTATATAATATAAAGAACAAGTAATATAAAAAAATTAAGTCAATTCCTACTTAAGCCAACAAAGAATTTTTTTTATTTTAGTTCATTTTTATTAAATAATTACAATTAATATAAATATGTATATATACTGCTGTTTGTAGAAAATGCAACACCATGAAAGAATCATCAGAATCAAATGAAATTTAATGCAGAAACGACTTGTACTGATACAAATAAATGATGAAATTTTCAAAACAAAAGAAACAAATTAAGCGTCCGAAATCAGTATTTGGTGCAGCCACCATGCGCTGCAATAAGTGCTGCTATACGACGTGGCATGGAGTCAAACAGATGTTGAATATCTGCTTGAGGAAGAGAATTCCATATCGCTTGTATGCGCAACCAAAGTTCGTCTTTGGAAACTGCAGGACGCGGATCACGAGCGAGACGCCGACCAACCATATCCCACACGTGCTCAATAGGCGACATATCCGGTGAATAAGCAGGCCAAGGAAGAAGTTGCATGCGTTGTGCTGAACAGAAGTCTCGAACAGTCCGCGCAACATGTGGGCGTGCATTATCCTGCTGAAAGATAGCTCCAGGGATGCCTTGAAGGAAAGGAACGACTTCGGGCTGTAGCACTTCACGGACGTACCTGTTGCTATTGAGATTACCCTCAATTCGTATCAAATTGAATCGTCCATGATACGAAATCGCACCCCAGACCATAACTCCGGGTGTTCGACCACTATGTCGTTCAATAATACACTCAGGAAGGCAGCGTTGACCGGCATAACGTCTAACACGAACACGGCCATCATGGGTCCACAAATTGAAGCGTGATTCATCTGAAAAGACAACTTGGTGCCAATCAGCTCGCCTGTCTCTGTGCTCAAGAGCCCACTGCCGCCGCAGCCGTCGATGATTCGCCGTGAGGGGAATCCTGTATAAAGGCACCCTTGCACGCAATCCACGGCGCAGCAGACGACGACGAATTGACGAAGCCGACAATTGTACACCTGTAGCAGTAGACCAACGTGCTGCCAGCTGCCTGGAGGAAGCTGTGCGATCATTCACCGCCATGCGGAGCAGGTGTCGATCATCGCGCTCTGACGTCACCTTCTGTCGTCCAGTGCCTGTTTTTCGAGTTGTTCGGTGCTCGTCGGTCCACTGCTTCCAAACTCGCATCACTGTGGAACTGTTCCGCTGCATACGAGCTGCTATTGCGCGATAGGAAAATCCTCCTTCTCGAAGGCCGATTATCCTCCCTCGTTCAAACTCCGTAAGTTGCTTGAATTTCTTATTCTTCCGTCGTGGAGGCATACTCAGGTCTCACTAAACGTTTGCCACTAACAAATAATCATAGACTTTTTTCAACGTCCCGCTACAGCACTTTATTTATACGCTTTCAGCATCAATTCAGAGGGCGCTGCGCGCGCCGCGCACGCGCGATGACTCTGAAACTTTATTAATTTGCATAATATCCTATAATTGACATTTGCTGCGAATTTCATTTGATTCTGATGATTCCTTCATGGTGTTGCATTTTCTACAAACAGCAGTTTACATATGACAGAATCACAATATTAAGTGGCAAACGAAATTTTTTTCCAGCGATCTAAACTCTTCGTCACTGATGGTATTTATTATTTAATTTATATCCGACTAAATATCTTATATAAGGGACATTTTTTCTCCCATTTAAAACTAAAACTAATTTTTTGAAAATGAAATAAATAATTTTATGCTTCGACGAGATTTGATCCGAAGGCACGAAGATTCTACGTCGACACTCTACCAAATTTTCCATTTCAAGACAAATGACATATTAGAAGCATTGGCTAGTTTCTTAATTCATCAGGTAAATTAAATGATTAAAATGCATTTTAGCCCAACTACCTTCGGCGACAGGAATTATTTGGCGGTATTTTACCAAATGTGGCTACCGTGGTCCGCTACGTGAACTTAACGTTCATCCAAAAAAAAAAAATCGTAATTTTTTTACAATTTTTGAAATCGTGCTAAATGGATGGGCTGAACTGCATTTTCACTAATTAAATTTAATTACTGAATTAATATTTGAAAAAATTGTATTAACTGCAAGTGTCGTCCATTACAAGTTTTAAAAAAATGCATTTGAACTTGAGTGGATGAATAAAAAGAATTTTATTACCGATTGAAAATTTAAATAAGATATATATTTGGAGAGTGTGAGCTAATATAGGAAATTAAGAAAGTACAATTTAAAATTAGTTTCTCAGAGTCATACGGTTCTTTTCTGTATTTAAACTAGGTTATATGACTTATTTTTGCCTGGTGTAAACCTCCATACATTAATCAGCTTTGGCTGCCCTTCATCACAGTACGTGCTACACATGATGCGCGAATCTACACCTGTTGTAAGGCCTGTTGTACACCTGTTGACAAAACGGTTAACGCTTGAGTCTAGTACCCCTACCGTGATGCCTGGCATTGCATTTTGTGTATATTTCAACTAGTAATTAAAGAAGCAAAAAGATAAATAATTAGGCTATTTATTAGTTTACACAAATGTCCTAGCTTCATGCAGCTTCAATGGAATACAAGTTTGACTTTCTTCAAAAAAAAGTAGACATCTCTCTCCTCCCTTCTAATCACTGCCCCTGTTATTAATAATTTAAGGGGGAAAGGGAGAAAATTTCCACAACAAAGTTGAGAAAAAAAAAAGATTTTTTTACCTTGAACACCGTTTTCTTTTCAAGTGTTTTTAAAAAAAATATTTCAAATGAAGCAGTTAGAATACATCAAACTTTCGGTAATTAGAAAATATAAATGTAATCGTTCAAATGAAATTTAAAATTACATGTTTAGCTTTTCTCGTTTATTACTACCTCTCAAATGTTTAAGTAGTACAGGAAGTTGATCCACTCACTATCCGAAATGACAATGGTTGCCAATGGGTCGGTATTACCCACCGATAAGCATTTAAGATAATTTGGTCCAATACTTAACTATTGTCCGATGAGGACCAACTGCTGTCCTTGAGCAATACTAGCAAGAGCACGCTGGAAAACTTGATTAATACTAAAAGTACTCTAGCACATATTTCTGCAAATAGTTCCAAACGTATTGTGAGCAAACTAATCACCATTAAAAGTGGATAGTGGTTTTACTCCTAAAACCTTTATGAACGACAATCATGAACGAGTGCATCAACGAGTGCATGAAGGAGACGCATGAACGAGTACATGAACGTGACGCATGAACGAATGCATGAACGAATACTTGAACGGGAAGTATGAACGAGTACATGAAAAAGAAGCAAAAGGTTCAGTGCATCCCATCCAATACCATTGTATGTGCGCTTATGATCCGACTAGATCAAAAAATCTTACATTTAAAAGTTTAGTCTCTGCACGAAATGATTAAAGTTCACACCAACATAAGTTTCCATTCATAATGTTAATCCTACGAATTTTCCTGCTATTCTTCTCAGAACTAGATTATTGCATTTAACTGAATACAGTGAAGTATATTTTAAAGAACGAAAACAAAGAAAAGTTTGTGCGTGATTACTTTTTTTTTTCTGATTTTCAAAAATATACGAAAGCTCACAACTATATTATTGATTTTAAGAACGATACTCGGTGTATTTTATTCTGGGAACGAGGATATGAATACAGCTCTTTTTCGAGAAGAGGGTAGTAAGTAATTATTTTTCGAGAGATGGAAGTGAGTAATTTTTTTCCGAAAGGGAAAAGTAGGTCAAAAAGACTAAGGTATATGACAAACATCTAAGAAAAAAATATATATAACGGACTTTTCATCTTATTTTTACAGTTCATACATACTAATTAATTAATGTAGCAATTAGGGATTAAAAAATAGAAGCTAAAACAACATCAGATTAAATGATATATCACAGAGAGAGAGATGCGCTTTCAGATTAAACCACCCATCGATCATTCATAAGAGAAAAGAAAACTACCGGAACTTTTAGTCTTTCTCAACAGAGAGATAAATAAAGAATGGACAATCGAAAGGACATGCCCTTGGAAAGGATAACCACAGAAAGTGATCCTGTCACCTAGTCTGCTGTGGACATTGACCATATGTAGCGTGCATTGTCATCTGGTACGTATTGTTTGCTGATCACCAAACGTCCGTCACATGAACTGATGGATGATGCCCATTCACAAGCCCGGATGAAGACAGTATTACTCAATATTATAATATGATAATAAATAGAACGGCGATGAGTAACGGGGAAAGGAAAAAAGAGACAAGGAACTATTTGAGAATAATATAATTTAGCATAAATAACTAGGAACATTTAATTTTTGTTTCAATTATGTATTGAGAAATTGTAGAATGCATTGAGGCTGCATTTCCATTTCTATAAATATGAACGTGGAATTTAAATAGATAATAGTAGTCACGGAAGAAAGCATTTGTTTTAGAAGTTAATTTTAACTTTCATTAAGTTGATTAATTAATATATCATAGTTAAGTTTCTTGTAAATCATTGATATTGGTAAAAATGTTTTCCAGATGCGAGAGAATTACGACTGCTTTTTTGACATCATTCATCTGCAAGTGAAGGCTGTTTTCAGAACCCTAGTCGTCTGCTCGCAAACTTTTAACAGGCGTTCTATTTTTCAAGATATGGCTCAGGTACTGATTCCCTTAAGACCCGCAGTGTAGTGGGGCTGATGCATTTTAAATCTTTTCGAGGAACCAAGTCTTTCCGTTGACGTGGTATAAATTTTGAGAGGGAAGTGTCCCTCAGGTGTTGTCATGGTCACTTGACTGAAGTTCAAAATCACAAGGCTCGTCACCAAAAGCCTTCGTATTGCTTCTAAGTGCTACATTAATAAATAATAAATCAATTGATAATATGTTTATTTTTTGAATGAAATTCTTCATATTAAGTTGTTTCCATGCTGATATGATTATGTCTTATATCTACTTTCATTATAGAAGACACATTGGATCTTATATATAGGAGGTTATTAATTTCCATGTGCCAAAAGTTATATTTATTCGTGTTCAAGCAAATAGTTTGTTTACATATTGATACACAGAAATGTTTATTCGTATTTTGTCAAGTCGTGTTCTTCTGGTATATTGTAATAAAGTTCCAAAACCCTAATGTTTTACCTGTAACTTCATCAATCCTAACCTCTCAAATTGAGTAATATAGCTCTACTCATGTGAGCCTTTCCTGTCCATACAGCCTGATTGTACAGCATTGGCAACACAACTGTCTATTATCAACGCTTCATCTAAGAAATGACTTCATGCAGTCTTGAATTAATAATTTTCCTCGGCAATTTTTTCCCGTTCTATTTTCAATACAGCTATTGATTCCATGCTCAAATGACCTTTGAAGTGAACAAATGAACTCCTTTTATTGCACGATCAAGTGTGGATGAAAAGCAATACCAAGAAGTCTCTTTTCTTTAGTTTACACTGACGCAGAAATCTAGGTTTATTTAGTGGGGAATTCGAAAAACTCGTGTATTCTTTTGTCAGCAATTTTAGCTTGGGATTACTTTGGAGAGTGGGCGTATGTCTTAAATATACATACTAAAAGCATAGGTCTTAATTTTGGATTAGTTTTAATTTTCCTGGAGATGGGGTATTAGATTTATTTATTATGTGAGGAATAACAAGACAGATATAATGATTTGTAAAAAAGCAAAAAAAAAAAAAAAAAAAAAAAATAGCTGCTCCTTTAAGAAGGAATTGAAGCCTTTTGAGAGAAATCATATATGGCAACGAAGCAACAGTTACATTGTACTTGACTAATAAAGGTAATATGGACATTTTTTATTCATAATACACATTTCAAATCCAAGAAAATATTTGCAATTGAAGACAAAGTTTTGATTATGAATAATTGAAACATGCATCGTATATCAAAATATTTCCTCTTTCGAAGACATTCATTAAATCGGAAATCTTTCAATACGTATGATAAAAATCTTATATGAAAGTTTTAAACAATGAAATGATAACATAAATATTTTAATGTGTTCTTCTTCAGTAACTAAGTGAAAGAGTAACTTGAATTTAAGATATCAAAACTACTTATATGTGTGTAGAAAACCTATGGGCTGTCACTAATAACAAACCAATGTATTAATTAATACACGATTCCTGTAATATTCTTGTTTCTCTAAAATAACATTTTTTCTACAGGTATCATACAGAAAATCAACCATTACCTGATTAACACCACTTAATAGATATTATATATATATATATATATATATATTTGTCCAGCTACTTACTTTACGGTAGCTGATATTTTCTTAATTAATTATACATTTATGAGACCTGGATATGCATTTAGAATTGCAGTTATTAATTGTAGTTTAAATCATAATTAAACGCATGTATTATATCTAAAATGTTTATCTTCAAATTACTATTAATTCGTTTGGCTAGTTCCTCTAATTAAAATAATGAGGATCAAATAGATATCCTTAGTTGATTAAATATCCTCTATTTGCTGAACTTTCTAGGGTGGGACTTTGTGCAGTGATAAACATCACTAGTTACCGAAGATTTCAAGAGGAATATTACTAAATACAAAAGAGCTTACAATTGGATATGCTTTAAATATTTCCTAAATTTTGCTTGATTGCTACCTAATTCATTATATCGATCTTTAGTAAGTTCAATTAAAATGTTTAAAAATTCCCTAAATTAAAATACATCGTTCACAATGATGCAAATAGTTCTGAAATTCTCTTGATAAATGTGTATGCTTCATTTTCTTACAAATAACCGGTGCTTCGGGTACGAATCTTTCTACAACTTTCGTTTTGAAAGTTGTAGAAAGATATAAGTAGTGGAAAAAAGAGTTTTAGAAAATGTAAGTTATAGCAGAATTAAGTTGTAGAAAAAGAAAAACTTTTTTTTTCGGTTTTTATTTTAGTTTACTTGACAGTTTCGCAATCATTATCTCACTCACATGGTCATTAGTTTAATTAGGAAAAGTGAATAAAAAAAAATACCAGAATATTATTTTGTCCAAATCTAATAATAAGTATGAATATTTTGACAATTGAATCTAATGTTTATTATTTTAGATTTTATTTTTATCTTAGAAAAAGCATTAATCGTATTTACCAATATTTTTCCTGAGCGAAAAATGAAATAATACCACCATGTGAAAAATGAAAGTCACCTTAAGCTTATACAGTATTATATAATCATCACAACTTACTATTACGTTAACAATCTAACTGTAGTGAATCAATTAATAGCAGACTAGATGAAAAACTTCAACGAAATTGAAACTGCCCTATAAAGGGAAGATGTTTAATTATTTAATGAAATATTTTATTAAATTTGCAACATTAGTGGGGGAAAATGATCAGCTTTAAGTTGAAATTTATGTCCATTGTAAATAATTAAGTTAAAGTCTGTCTGAACCTCTGGGCTCATGATGCTCATACCAGCTCGTATCCTGGACGAGTAGCTAATTCGTCACTGGAGTCCCAGTTAACTTACCAAGAGAACTTGGTACTCATTTATCGACTCCGGAGGGGAAAAAAGAGTTGAGTTTAACCATGATAGTTTCTCAAGGTGGAAACATCAGAAATCGAACTTGGTTCGGCAGTCCTCGTTGTCAGTCACACTAACCACAACATCACCGCGGTCACACTGTAAATTATACTTACGAACATATTCTATTAACTCAAGAAAACACAATAACATGTAGAACTTCTACAATGGGGTACCTTTACATCTCGTCTTAGCTCCAACGTGGTTAGAAAAATGAGGAAATTTCCTACAATGAGTTACTTTTACAACGCGGTTTAGGAAATACGAGGGAGCTCCCCCTAATTCTGAAGATCTTTTCAATGCAGAGACCAGAAATTTCACTCTGAAAGTATATAAAAATGTCTCGACAAGACGATGTCGATGGAATCGTACTTTTAGAACGATCCTCTGCCGAGTTGAGCGGAAATACTTAAGAAAATCAAAAACATTGCTTAACTGTCGTATCAAGAAATTTATAAAGATTTGTAAAGCAAGAACCATTAATCTGTAATGACAGATTTCTAAAACCTAAACTTATGGGAAATGCACTGGAACTTCTCTATAAAACAAGCTCAGATTTTGAAATAAAGGGAGTCAAGGACTCTCGGATAATTATAATAATCGTCAGTGACAATGACGAATAAATTTGAGAGCATAACATTCTGTTTCTTTTTGATTTTGATTTGCAATCATAATCTTTTTGGTTTTTATATGATGTTGAATTTTATATATGTTTTTTATTCAATGTTTTAATGTACATAAAGGAAAAGTATGATGGAAATGTTACGCCATAAAAGGCAATTTTTCTCTTCTTAGAAAAAAATCCTGATTTTTGGATTACGTTAGTGTCTCTTATAATGCGATTTTCCTCTACGCTGTATTTTCAAGGAACGTAACTACCCTATTGTTGGTGACCTATCTGAACTCCGAAAACGAAATGCAACGTAACCGAAGTTCAATTCTTGTCATATATCGTATACAAGGAAGTGCAGGTGCCTTGCCAATTAATTCTCAAAACTGATATCTTATTATTCCTTTTTTCAGTTGCATTTGAAAACAACATTATATATAAGACTAGATAATTCAGTTCTCTCATATCAAGACCTATTCACATAAATAAGATCCGGAAATTGAAAGCTCCGGCTCGATTAAATGAATCTAAATAGATTATTTATAGAATAAATTAAAGCCATACTATAAGAAACTATAAAATTATGAGTTAGACCTCAAAATTTATTTTCAAACCATTCCTTAAATCTTTTCTTATGTGATCCTAGGTTATTTTAGATGCTCTCGTTTTTCTTTTTTCAGCGTTAACATATAGTGTATCTAATAGAACATGATTTAAAAATGTACTACTGAAATTAAGAACTTGCATACAAATATCTCACAACGACTTATACAACACTCTGGGTACTCAAAATCGTTCGGAAAAAGTAATAATGTAGACTAAAACTTTTAGCGAAACAAACACAAGCATTTTGATTATATCATGATGAATCTGTTATAAACAACGAGTTTAATAATATAAGAAACGAAATATTTTATTACTAAAATAACATTTAATGCTTGAAAGAAAGAATCATTTTGGTTTTCAGTCTCTTATTTGCTAGACTGTACTGACCGAAAAAGTTGTTTTCTCTTCTCAAGATTTTTCAATAAGGATTATAGCTCTTCTATTATACCTATCACTTAAAGATTTTAATTCTGTTTAAAGTTCCATAGAATTTATAGGGGTTGATTTAGCTCCATCTGTGATCATTCGCAACATGCTGTTCTGGAAAATCTCAAGCTTGTGTCTAATAGAATTTGAGGCAGTTACTACAACCTCATTTCCATATTCAACAACAGATCGAATATAACTTTTATAGGATGTACATAGTACATCTTGGGTCAATCCCCAAGTGATACCAGTCAAAGGATTCGTTAGTTTTGTTCTTAAATGTCGTCTGTCAATAGCAGTATAAATATGCTTCTTCCCAGTCAGTTTTGAATACAAATGAATGTTCAGGTAAACTGTACCATTTGTTCTTGCTTTACTTTTATAGCAAAGTCAGATATTGTGATGCTTAGTACTAAGGGAGAACAACTGAAAAGTAGTTTCATCACTATTTACCACCATATTGTTCTCTTCAGCCTAAGAGCCTAGAACATCCAGGGTCTGTTGTAGAGCCCTTTCCAGGCCTGTAGAGTCGGAACCAGTAGAATTCATCATCATGTTATCAGAGAATAACAAGACATTCACGCCTGGGACAGATTTAGAGATAAAGTCTATTAAATCGTTAATCATGATATTTGAAACTATAAATATAAGAAGGCCAATAAAAGAAATTATGAAATTTTAAATATAAGAATGTCCAGAAATTATTTCGGCACATTGAGGTTATGTAAATTTTAATTGTTCACTTCCGTGGAAACATTTTAGAATGAAAGAAATTTTCATTAATGCTTAATAACTTTCATAATAACTTAATATATCTTCTGGACAAAATGATAGTGTCTTAAAAGCAAAAAAACATTCCGAAAGGCATGCGTGGATAGAGAAATGGATCTCGTAGAACTAATGAACGAGGGATAAATGCAGTGATAAAACACATACAAAAGTTTTCGTAAACACATTCGTATCTTCCCGGCGATGCATATTTCAACCTTATTGAAAAGTTATTACGAAAAAGGAATTTTTTTGTACACATTCCAGTATTGTTATGATGTTAAATTATGTGGAAAAAATAGTAAATTTATTTCACAATAAATGAAACGACAGTATTGTTTCAACGAAAAAAAAAACTAGAAAGCGCAATTAACAACAGATACGAAAAATGCAAGCGGAAAAATGGTAAACAGGCTGAAAATATGTTGGATGAGGTCTTTCAAAAGTGTACTATATACTATTTTATAAATAACATTGATGAAGGACACAGAATTTAAGACGTAAGATTTATCACCTACTGATCGGGAAAGACCTCCAAAATTTAAAATAATCACACTGACGCCTTTGTATAAATATAGCAGACCTATTTCTTAAGAAAAATGTAAGAATGGAGAAGAATTAATGCGTTATATATCTATTGTTCATCATGAATATTTCAAACCATTCCTACATATAGAGCATACATAAATAATATCAATACCATATAACATTAACAATATACAAAAATAGTTTACGTTCAAAATAATACATACTACTTCTGTTTTATTTCGTATTATTGTTTTTAAACAAATTGGATTAATAAAAAATATTTTTTAAAAGATAATAAATTTTTCATAATTGAAATAAAAATATTTCTACAACTGACTAATTATGAAAATGTTCTAAGTCCATTTACAGCAAGTAAATTCACGTAATTAAATTCACCTCAAAGAAATTTATATAATTAAAGTACATATTGATAAATTAGTAGAAACCTTATCAGACTTGGCATAACTTACATTTTCTAATTGACTAGTTTAGTAACTTTTAATTTTCTCGCAAAATAACGAAAAATGTATATGTATGTGGATTTGCACTACTTTCAGAACAAATGGTCCATATTTTAATGTAACTTTTTCAATAAAACGATAACTTTTCTTTTTTGGTTAATTTTCCTATTTACATTTCACACAAAAGAGAAATACGAAGAAAATTGAATGGAATCGCAAAGCGTTGCGAATTGTAAATTTTATAATAGTTACTGAATTCCTTCTCAATTATTTATAAAGCAGTACGTTTTCGAATGTAAAAAAGGTATGCTTTTTGCTTAAAATACTAGAGAAAAAGACCAACTGAGAGACATCAGCACAATTGTTTACCATTACAGACTTGTTTACCGGAAAACATCGCATTCTGCACTCTGAGCGATCATAGTTCTCAAATATATTTTCTATTTATAAGTTCAGATGAAAAGAAAAAATAATTGGGAAAAATCTCTCAATAAAACCTATCGTAAATTCTATAAAAAAGTTAAGTATGTTTTCGAATGCTTTTCGAAATCAAATTTCGCGGCTTGATTGAAATGTACAATCTTCTATATCGTAACTCATCTGTTTCTCACTCGATTGTGTGTGTGTCTTAAGTGACGTCAGTGCTTGAACCCACGATTCGACGGAAACTACACTCTCCTCGAGTTAGTGACCATGACCACTAAGGTATCGCCTCCACGCATACATCGTTTAAGCAAGGGGGGGGGCTAACCTTTCGGAAACCATGAACCTATATTTGATAGGCGAATTTAGATGCACCATATAACTCGAGCTCTTTTTATACCGTCTTACGTTTGTGGCTAGGAGTTGGCAAATAGTGATAAGGATAGAATTTGCATCCCTCAGGGCAGAAAAAGGAATTACTAGATCACATAATTAAATTAACTAATTTACATCAGTTTAATTAAGAACCAATCTACAATAGCCCGGAATAATCTCCTTTACGAGACGGTGATCGATTTATGCTCGTACTGTATCTACCAGATATTCTTGTTTGGGGAAGATAACTCGCAAAAACTGACGAACATACATTAGATAATTGTATTCAGAGATAAAGAAAAGTGTTACTCTAAATTGCAATCATCATAATATTTAAATTTCCCCTGTTTATTACAACTAAATGTTTTTCAAAATTTAAAATTTTCCAATTTTCCTCGCTCGTATACATATACATTAAACGTTGTTCTCTTAAGAAGTAACGCCCTCGATTAATAGGATAGTTAACTCTCGAGTTAACTACGCCCAAATGGATGTGAAATTTTTTTCCCCTCTAGTTTTTCACCAGCGCGAGAAGCTGCTCCCTGATTGGCTAGTCAATTAATTTTCTCCTCCTGGCACAGAAAACCATTTTCAATAAATAAAAATTCCTCTACACTTTAATTTTTCTAATATTTTTTTTTGTTTTTCAAGCAATTGTTTGTCTTAAAGTTATTAAATTTATTTGTTTTAAAGAGGCAAAGTAATTATAAAATGTGTAAATTACTTTTCTAAAATCATGGTCAAGTAATAGGTTGAAGCAACTTATTCAACAGTATATCGTCTGGAGATTAAAGGACCCAAGACCTAACTGCTCCATCAATTTTCCAACCTATATTAGTGACCAAGATGGCTCACTCAAAACTGACTGAAGCACCCCTTGCAATCATCCAATGCGCCATAGTTTGGCAACCTCTAATCTAAGTAACACACTTTTCACTTTTGGACTAAGTTTCCATCTGTAATCACGTACTTGTTATTCGGGTAAAACCGCTGGGGTTAATTTTAAGTTGTTGTCTTTGAAGTCAGAATTTAATGTCAGCTTTCACCTTGTTTTCAAAATGAAAGGGATGTTCCTTAAAGTGCTATTTCGTCTTTTAAAATAGGTCAAAATCACAACGTGTAAGGTAGAGAACAATATCGCCTTCGTTTTGTTTCAATTTGATCCACATGTAGGTCACCATCTTCTTCAGCTCAACACGAACAAAGAAAAGAAAAAAAAGAAAACAAATACAATTGACGAAGAACACAAATAGTGTTCAGGTATAAAAAGCCTTGAAAATAGCGTAATAAATAAATAAGTTTATGTTTACAGAGGCATTACTTACATACAAGGTTTGTATTATCAGTACGATATTATTCAGAGAAAGAGGACAAAAAACAATTGTAGAGCAGAAGATAAAGTGTTTGGTGACAAAATTTATTTCACGTAAAATGGTACTTGAAGCTTTCAATGTATCGTCGCTCGTCACGTGAAAACCGAGCAGTGACGTAAGCATACGAACTGTGATTAATGACTTCCAATTTGAAAAGACTTCCTCCAAAAAAAGTATTTCTTCTGCGTTTGTGCTTTGAATGGCTTGTTTTTTTTACAGCAATCCACGAATAAATGTTCACTATGTAAAAAGGTCGTTTTCAACCGACCTTTCATCAGGTGCTCAAAAATCGAATCTTAACTGCATTAATGATTTTCGTTAAAACCAACTTTTCCGCACTTCTTTCCAAAAGAGAGACAGATATTGGGAAACTTTTGTCACCACTTAGTTTTTTTACTACGCTAATGAATTTTGGAAGGTTCGACTTAATAATTTAGAAAACCCTCGATGGTTATTAAGACTTTAAATAATATATGTAAGTTTACTGGTTTCAATTTTAACTTTTTAAAACTATATATTGCTTTTAAGAAAAGTTTTGACGAAAAATTTATTTCAGCACAGATATTTGCTTAGCAATGGATATGTTAATAATATTTATGGTTTTCTAGAAAAACATTATTGAAAACTAATTTCAGCACTATAACTTGCTTTACTAACGTCATATATACATTATTTATGGTTTATAATGTAATAATTATCCAAAATTAATTTGAACAAAGATATTTTATTAACCACTTATTTATTTAGATTATTTATGGAATTTTTTCTGAAAACATTTTCATAAGTTAATTTTAATTGAAACATTTATTTAACAAATGATACACATATATATTTATGATTTCTGTGAAAAACTTTATCAAGAGAGAAAAAAATTAATTTGAACACATATATATGCTCAACAAATGATATTTTGATATTTTTTATGATTTCCAGGAAAAACATTTCCGTGAAAATCTATTTGAATTTTTTTTTATTTAATGAATAACTTCTTCAAAAATTAATTTGAACACATATAATTGCTAAACGATAAATATATTAGCCACCCAAGGGGCTAATGTTTTAGTTAATCTGAAAATATGTCGTACCTGACTACTTTTCTAAAATATGTCTAATTTTTTAGGTATATATTTTTACGTCTGCTTTCACCAGTAATAAACTTAATTTTCAAAAATGCGTCATAATAAACTTCTCAATTTTTTTTGGATTGAAATAATATATATATATATATATATATATATATATGTATATATATATATATATATATATATATATATGTGTGTGTGTGTGTGTGTGTGTGTCTGATACCTGCTTTCACAACAAATGAATTCAATTTTCAAAAATAAGTCGTAATAAATTTCCCCCAATTTTTGTATTGGATTGAAGTGAAACAAATATAAAAATTAAGTATTTTATTCACAAATCAATTTATGTACTTCTTTAAATCTTATGTAAACTGGGACCAAGATATGACTGAAAAAAGCAAAATAACAATATTCAGAATTTTAAGACCGCAGTGTGAAAGCCATTTTTCTTAGCCACCTAAGGGGCTATTGTCTTAGGTGTATCGCATTTGATGTACCAGATCACTTTTAATTTTTTTTTTATCGTTTGCTTTAATTTTTATTACATTTATCTTAAATATATTCAGTTTAATGGTTTATTGCTGCCTTTAATTGTATTATCGGAAAAGTTTTATCTTGTCCATTTCTTGATACTTCATCGCTTAACTTAATTCTCGTATTTATTTGAGTAATTTAATTATAAATGTTAAAAAAAGCTTACCTTGGGCGACTAAATCTGTTCTTTGCAAAAGTTTGCATATAGCTTTTTAAATTTTATTTTAATTATCGTTCATTTCGATGTTGAGTAGCTAAGTCGTACCTCTTGTTCTAACATTCATACAAATTCAATTTAATATTCGAGTTTTTCAGTTTAATAATTTTGGTATGCCTTAAGGAAACATTAGCTTGTATAGAGATCTATATATAACATTGATATGTGTATAAATTTAGAGAAACTCGTTTTTATAAATTATGGAATAACAATGAATATTACTTTGAGAAATCTAAGGAGTTTTTTTTCTTAAACTATGACTTCAAGAATTCTAACTGCTTAAGAAATTTCATGGGAAGTCTCCACTTCAGCTATGGTTTCCATTTTATTCTCTGATATGTCAAAAAAACTCTACATATTTCAAACAATACATAAGGAAAGAGTGTGGTGATAGCTTTCAAAATTACATATGATAATTTTTAGACTTTTACTCGTTGTTATTATATAATTTTATTATTGTTTATAATTGAAATAAAAAAAATATAATGAAGTACGCTTGAATTTTAAAGGACTTTGATTTCGATTTAAGTGATATGAAAAACGAAAAAAAAAAAAAAAAGGTAAAATTATTTGCTGTAATTCGTTGAAAAGTAAATCCGATGTCTTCAACAAGAAAAATGAAAAGATTTAGTTTAAGCAATCCCTCACTATTTTTAAGAAATAGAAGTCACATTTTAGCATTGATACATATGTGTATTTATATATCTGTTCTGAGAAGAAAATCGCAGTTGTAACACATCGATCAATAACTCCAAAGACTAACCCAGAGATGGCGCTCGTAGTAAACCAGTAACCAGGTCTTTCTAGAGTACTAACCTTTGCTTGAAACGTGTCAAAATTTTAAGTCGATCGGACCAGGAAAAAGGTTTTTTGAAGTGAAGTGAAAAAGGTTTTTTCCAAGTGGGTGCCGCGATTGCAAAAACAGCAACGAGTCGATGATTCAGAAAGCTGTTTATCGCTATTTACTCGCAACAAAAAAGATTTCTTGCGAAAAAAAAAAATAAAAAGAAACAAAAAAATTTTTTTGGGGGAAAAAAAAAATAGATTTAAAAAAGCGTTGGAACGATTGTATCACCCTAAAAGGTGATTAACAAAAGGTGTTATGTTGATGAATAAAAAAAAAATTGCAAAAAAAATGTTGTTTTCAATTTTAGACTCGGGAGTTATTGATCGATGTGTTATACTTAAATAAGGTACTTTTTTTATTTCGAGAGTGCA
Organism: Nephila pilipes; assembly: GCA_019974015.1. NCBI lineage: Eukaryota > Metazoa > Arthropoda > Arachnida > Araneae > Nephilidae > Nephila > Nephila pilipes. The sequence continues at coordinate 60,198 of BMAW01115394.1, read as the reverse complement.
GGTGATATAGTCGCCCAATATGATGCAATCGACCCCAAACGGAACATGTGTTTGCTGTGTGTTGTCACCAATCAAGTCTGCTTGGCGAAATTTGAGTAAGAGAAATGGAAAAGTACCGTGATTAATTATGTATGAGCAGTAAAAACAATCAGTAGTTGTATTGAGAATTATAATTCATGTAGTGCTTGCTTTAAGTAAATATTTAATAACTTCCATTGCATTTATAACTTTACAAAACTTTATTTAGTGCATATGAACATTAATGACTACAAAATTTGAATTTAATAAAAGTATTAAAAATTTATTCTATTTCGTCAAATTTCCATAAAAGTGTTGCATAATATTTCAAACTTCTACAAAAATTACTATCATTGTAGAGAAAATAACGACCTTTTATAATGTGAAATATCAGCACTGCAGACAGACTAACTAGATTTTGTGAAAAGCATATCAAAATCCTGAAAAAGTACATTCTTAGAAAAACACAAATGGCGATTGTGTAATTTAACATATTGAGCTCTCCCTTCTCAATACTGTGTGTTACTTTTAAAAATGAGAAAATCAACATGAATAGCTATATTTACAACATTAAGTGCGTGATTATCAATTAATATATAGAATTAATTTTATCCAGATTAGATAATAAAGACTACCTTATGTATGCAAAATTTTCCTTCACAAATGGCAAATAGTAGTGCAATCTTCTATTTTCAAATATAATTTAAATGGCTTTGAAAAACTAATTTAAAAATATCTTCTGGATGTTTCTAAGCTAATCGTAAATTGTATTAATTTTAAAACCGTACCAAATGTAATGGGGTTTCTACCGAATAATTTACATAAATTATTATTTTGATGATAATTTATCAAAGATTAATTTTCAACCAAATCTTACTTTTAAAAAAAATTTAGCAAATCTTTTTGTCTGTGAATGAATGAGAAAACCTTATATTTCAGCACAATAAAATTTTCTTTTATGTATTAAAATCTTGATAATTTGAACAACATTCTTATGCGGGATTTAACTTAAATTCCATGTATAATTTTACTATCAATTCTAATAACATTTTTATTCCAGTTCGTAATATAATTCTTATTTTCACATAATTACGGATTTAACTATTATATATCTAAAAATCATCATATTACGTTAATATGATTTTAAATATGTATGAATTAATGAATTGTACTTATGATCTATTAAGAAATCATAGCTTTTTATTCATTTCTTAAATAACATATTAAGAGATTGCATTATACTCGCATATTAAATACTACATATTAAATATAGGTATGAAATATTATATATAAATCAAGTATAGTTGAATATAATCAATTTATCGCATTATCATCTGATCCAGTCAGTACGATAGAGAAGGTTCTCTATCTGTCTATCGTCTATGTCTTCTATCGTTACTGAAAGGCTGTTTAAGTGAGCAACAAGTTGAGGTAATAATATTAATTGAGCAAATAATTCAAAATTCCTTGAGATATTTCACAAATTTGGTGTTTTTTGCATCGTCAACCTTATTTCAAGCAATTCCTTTCATTGCTAACGTTATTAACAAATCGACGAAGTTTATATTAATTTTTAACCATCCACGTAGTGTAAACTTATATAGAAGCTCTTTACAATCTCTACTTATCTAGACCATTTTCGAACGAGATCGAAAACATTGAGTGTTTCACGATCGTATAAGCCTTTTGTTTCTATTTACACTCGAATGATATTATTTCCGATTATTGCGGAAATAACTTAAGCAAGAGAAATATTTATAACTTTAAATTTAGTCAATACAAAATGGTTGAACGTACAGCTTATCTCACTGATTGCGCAGTACGGAAAACAACATATTACGAAAGAAATCTAAAATGAAACATTTCCCTTTCCGATAAATGATAATTCATATTCTCAAAACAGAAAGGGGGATAAAGATATTAATATGTGCCCTTAGCAGGAAACCGTGACGCCATCCAAACAAAATGTTAATCAGAATTTTATGCGAAGAAAAGTATGAACTATGACGCCTCAATATCTAGCAATGAAATAACAGGCGATTGCTTTTAAAGAGAGCCATAACAAAACCGTGTGTAAAACAGACTCGCGGGTTACCGAACTGCACAATTATTAGAATCCAACAGTATATCCGCTTTTAAGAGGGGTGGAAGGAGAGATACTTTAGAATAAATATAATTCTCACAAAACAGTTTCTAATATAAAACTTTACGAATAAAAATACACGCTGCAAGGTGTTTCTCCTAAAATCAACCCAACCGATTCTTACCCGCACTACTATTTCGCATCATTTTGATGTTTGAAAGTTCAATTTGAGTATTCGTTGAGAAAATTGTCCATTCCAAAAAAAAAAGTATCTTACTTTTAAACTTCATGTAATCACAACAGTCCTAAGCTACTTGCTTTCAACGTTTCATTTATTCAAACACCATAAATGTACTTTTCTGAAACTCGACATTCTACGCCTCATTTTCGCTTTTAAAAGAAGTTTAATAGGACTTTCGTACATTTACTTGTTTTCGCTTAGAGAACTTAAAAGCGTCTTTTCCTCGCACTATTCTTCCGTGAATTACACGGAAAAATACGCATGCGACCTATTTGCATTTTAAGAAACGACCATAACTCCGTTGCCATATCAGGGAAATGTATCGCTTTAAAGGGCTAAATATAGTTCTCGAACGTCGATATTTCGAACGAATGAGAAGAGGGTTGATGGTAGGAGCCTTTTTTCTTTTGATTATACTCTTTACTTTCTCCTTTGCGAAAAGAGCAGTTTGATGTTATAATTTTTTTTTCCTTTCATTTTCAATCCAAGCATTAGAATTCTATGAAACAAAGAGTCAACAAGGATAAAAAAAGTGAAAAACTAAAGAAAAAGAATGTAAATAAATAAGAGCTGAAAAAAAAGCAAAAGAAATGGCGAAATAGAGTCGAAATATGGCAAACAGAAAGTTAAAAACAAAATCTAAAAGGGCATTTTTACATTTTATTCTTTCTGCTGAATACTTTCGTCTGTATTTTGGATACGTAAGAAAATCTACAAAAAGAGAATGTAAAAACGAGATCTAAAAAAATTATGTAACTGTTTCGGAACCTAAAACCCCGGTTGAAAATAGTCTGACTTGCACTCTAGTGGGGAAATGATGTTCAGAGCTTTTAAAGAAACGTATCTATAGTGTTTTATGAACATTCATTCACGATTTTTTATACTTCAGAGAAGATTAGGGATCATACAATGTTAGAAAGGAAAGTGACTAAAAATAATTTTCAGCCATCTGGACATTATTAGAAAGGTGTCTTGACAATCTTACAACATTTATTTTGAAGTTTACTCAACTTCAAATGAAATTGCACGAAAAAACATGGTTTCGAAACACTCTGGGTATTATGTTATTAAGAATAGGTTTCGACAGTACATTTTGTTTTTTGGAATGATTTTCAAATTCCGAATGAAATTCGATAGAACAATTTATTTACAATTTTAGGTTAACATTTTTTTTTAAATCTCCTTCTAAGATTATAAATATTTAAATGATGAGTTTGTGACTGTAGGCTATTCCCCATTTTCTTTCACTAACATCACAGATCCATTTGATAATTTGAATTGCACAAAATAAATCCTTCCTAAGCCAAAAAATAAATGTTATGTAAATAAATTTGATACATATAAAAACTGTAATAAATTGAATTAGAGATAGTGATATATACGTGAAATGGAATTGAAATAAAAGAGATGGTAAATAGAGGTTAACGACCACTTGATAAATGTATGTAAATTTGATCGTATCGTCGTAATTAATATTTTGAATTGAAGATATTCCTAATTATAGCAATAAAAGTCTAACCTATTATAAATAAGAAGTGTTTCAATCGGCGCGAGTGAGTACCTAAGCTAATATTTTATTATTTGAATAAAAAATAGGATTAATTGAATTAGGAGGGATTCAAGATTCAGTTATATTGTATATTTCATGTTAAAGGATATTAAACTGTATTTTCGTGTTCTGACTTATCATCAGTTGAACTAATGAACTAAATTCATGTGACGTCACTATCACGTGATAGCTTGATCACGTGATATTCGCTGATGTAAGAAGTCGTTGTAAGAAGTTTTGCAATGCATTTATGAAATGTGTTATGCTTCATGATTAAGTAACTTATATTTTATTAAATATACTACTTTTTAATTGTATGATAGATTTTCACAAATCTATGTTTTATATATTTTTCTTCTAAGTAAATGCAAAAATTTGGAATTTTGGATTGATGCAGTAAAAGGTATTGAATCATTCTTCTATCAAAGAGCAGAAATAATGACAGCACATTTATTTGGTGCATATACAGATATTTTGTTATAATTATGAATGCATCCTAGTTTAACTGTCATTTTCTGGTACTTAAAAAAGTGTTTTTACTGATCTTCCTTAAAATTTAAGGTACTTTTCCATTTCCCCCTCGTAAGCGATAAAGTCGCCACAAATGATACAACAGGTGCCAAACTGAATATGTGTATTCTTTGTGTTGTCGCCAATGAAGTCTGCTTGGCGAGAATTGCGCTGGCGAAATGGATAAGTACCCTAACAATATTTATAAATTAATAATTTGAAATATAAAATAAGCTTAATCAAAACAAAAGGTGAAAATAACTCAATGGTTATTAGCAGTTCGAAAATGTATCTTTTTAAAGCAAAAAATAATTTAAAACTTATAACGGAAGTATACAAACAAACCCCGGAAGCAAATTTAAATAGGCTATATAGGCTAATGATATTTTAACTATTACACGAGAATAAGACTATAGATACATGAAATAATACTCATATTATTTCCTGCCGAATGTAAATAACTGAATAATGTAAGAAATATGATATAAATACATTAATCGAAATAAAGTGGGGATATATAATATATATACAACTTACATATAAGGAAATCCTATGTAAACACCAACCACGCTGGTTTGCTTATAATATATATCACGTGATTCTGTGAATTTACAGCCATTGTGTATTTTTTTTTTACTTAGACATCAAGATGCGTGCGAAATTTTATAATGATAGGTATAAATCACAAGATAGAGAATAAAACTGATGATTGAAATATTGCAAATAGAAATAAAGTAACAATTGAGTAAAACTATTGTTTTTAATCTGGTTAACTCAAGCACACTAAGACTTTTAAATTTTGCAGTTTTGAATACTACCATTAAAAAATAGGGGTCATTTCATTGATTTCTTAGAAATAATACTTATGAGATATTAATTAGCAGATCTTCAGAAAATTGAATTATTAAAGTGTAAACTATAGTTGCAAGACATATAGAAAAATATATTTCCTTGTTTTTTTCTCAAATTTTTTTCATCAGATTTTGGTTAAACCTTACCTGAAATCAATTTTTTCCATTGTATTGATATTTTCATATAATGGAATGAAACTATTTACCACACAGGGAACTAAATTTTTTTCAATTATTCACTTTCAAATTTTAAGTATTGCACAAATTTTGTATAAACATTGCGTGAAATTAATTTCATATTTTATTAATTTTTATTTTTGAAATTATATTTATGTTCCACGTATAATACGAGATTACCAATATGAATACAAATATTGAATATTAATTGTTCATATGTAATTATTTATGTTCATTAATGTGATTTTATTTGCATAAATATACAGATTTCTCGATGCTAAAATATGACATCTATTACTTTTGAAATTAAAAAATGTAAGAGTTATTTAAACTTGACATAAATTAAGAGCATTTCTCTTTCTCCAAAGCTTTTCAGTTACCTTTACAACGAAAAGAACGGACTGCAAAATATTCGTTTCATTGCTTCATTTAAAAAGATTTGATTCTTTTCTATAAATTGTACTTATTTCATAAGTCAAGTTTCTTTTCTGATGTTATATCATGAAAATGTAGGATGAATAGAAGTGTGTGGCATTTTCTAATTTTTGTATTGCGGCTCATTACTTTTATATAAGCGAAATGGAATTGAAAGGAATTAGAAGGGATACAAATGATAAAGAGAAGCTGATCGATGTTTGTTAGTCAGTTGAAGGGAAATTGGAATTTGAAAGTTGGTTGGAAGTGACTCCTGATTAGAGTAATAGGAGTCGAATCTAAAGCTTGCAAAAAGTGTCTCATTCGGGACGAGTGAGTTGAGAAGCTGGGATTTTATTTCTTAATTATAAACGAGGTTTAAAGTGAGTTTAGAATGTTTCGAGAGAAAGTGACGTCACGGCTTCTCTTTAATGAAAACCAACGCTACAAATTTTGTTTAAATAAAAAGTACTACTTGTATTTAAATATTATTCTTTACTATATACTCATTATTATCCCCTTAGGCTTTTGGAAACACCAAAAAAATAGTGTTGAATACTTAAACTCTTACAAATAAATTTGTATATAGGTTGGTTTTATAGTTGATTATATAGGTTTAAATGGGCTTACATTATGTATCTTTTACATTACCATGCGTTTTAAGATGATGGTCATGTATGCTTTATTTATATATTTTGTTCTAAAAATATTATTTTGATCGATAATAATCCACCATTTAATTTTCAGTTGCTCCTTCTCAATAGCTTTCATAATAATGATGAATCCTTCATACACTGCGATTCTAAACAAAACTCGTTTTAAGACACAGACTGCATTAATTTCTGTTCAAATACGTACATAGTTGTTTTCTGTTTATTAATAATGTTTTTTTCTGAATTTCTCATGAAATATTATTTATAGTTCACAACTAATTTTAAAATAAATGCCAAATAACATTTCGCAACAGTTTTTAATAATCACAAATTTATTGCTATTTACCATTCATTTCTTTTTTAGTTTTTAATTACTTTAAATGAACACTAAAGTTACTTAGTGCGTAAATTTTTTAATAATGTAAATAAAGAAAATTGCTATTTTATAGCATTTCGAAAGTTTAACGAGCACAAAAACTCATTTTTGTAAACAAACTACCTTAATGTAAAATTGTATTACCAACTGATGCTGGAAATTATGCGTTATCCCGATTTCACGATCTGTGTTATTCATTCAATAAATTTTAAATTTGAAAAAACTTCCAATATTATCACTATTTTAAATAACAAAAATTCTTCATTTTTAGAAAATAGTCAGGTAAATATTCAATATCCAATTTTCAAAATTTTATAAAAATCAATCGAAATAGGTAAAATCGCTTCTATGGCTTGAAATTTATAATTATCTACATAAAAATCTATTATTATTCGCATTAAATGTGGCAATAAGAAAATAAAAGATTCACTCCCGTAAGCAGGAGATAATTCAAGTATACAAACATATAGTGGAACGAATACTTATTTAAAATAGCACGGGATGTGTACAGGCTAATAAATTCGAGACTTAAGTTTCAAACTAATTTCTTTCTGTTTAATTATTTTTCACCCAAAAATGCTTTGCACTGTTAAAAGCCCTTTACCGAAACTAAAATTATTATTAAAAAACATTTATAAAATTAATACTTATTTTTTTAAAATCCAATTACATTTCAAGTCTTAAAGTAATTTTTCTGTCTTAATAAATTATTTCAATATATCAAGTTTTCATCTAAAAAGATTGATTGTATAAGAATTTTAAAAAAAGAGAGAGTCGATAAGAATTTTCTTTTGGTTTAAATATTATTTATCTTTTTTATCAATTTTGATCATGAGTTTACTTAATGAAAGTTTATTTTTTACATGCTTAACATTTTGTTAGTTTTCCCGTCATTAATTTATGCCACGCGTTATATAATGAAAGCAGATCATAAATAATTTTTCAGTTTTAGTTATTCAGTTGATGCATCTATAATTTAAAAAAAGCTAGTTAACTCATGAACATATTAGATATAATTGCTTGTAATTCATTGAAATTTGTAGATATAGTCATTGAGGCAAAATATGCTGCTATTTCATAATAAAATCACGATGATTGCTTGCGAAATGATGATTGTTTATGTTTTATCTATTTTTTCCAGAACTTCTTATTGCCTTGCATTGAGTACCAGCTAGTGTATAAGTTCGATACACATATTTGTTTCAATGTTTCACTTCTTCTCAGGTTAGAACCTTCACATTTAGCACACAATCTCAGTATGAATGACAATACAATATTCAATTATAAAATTACAAATATTTCTTTTTTGGTTTGTTTTCAGAAAGTTAATGCTACAAATTGTTTTGAAAAAATGAAAGCTAATGCAAAAAAATTATATATTTTTTAAAACTAACACTCCAACGAGGCAAAGGAGTAAAAAAAGAACTTAAGAGTTTAAAAATTTATTTTTTTGACCCAAAAAGAAGCAAACGGAAATATACCATAAGTTATAGTTTATCATCTTAATTCTTAATGCAGATGAAAATGTTTGACTAGAAACAAATTTGTTCTGTGCACTCGAACTGTTTACCTAATTTATGATCACACATAGAACTACGGATTTAGTCAAACATTTTCAGCTAGATTGAAAAACACTTTTCACTTTTTTTAAAAGAATCATAATGATGAAGGTAATCTCTGATTTTTAGTACATTTTCATCAATTTCGTATGAGTCACACAATAAATTATTTCTTACTTTTCAATTCTTTTTTACTCTACTGCCACATAGAAGTGTTATTTTTAATTTTTATATATATTATTAATAACATGAATTATGTGTTTCTGCAAAAATGGAATTAGCTGACTAAAATAATACCAATACTCCATGCAAATTAATTAGTATTCACTCACACTTACAAAAACTTAATTTAGTTGAACATACTTCCACATAATTAAGTATTAAAATATTCTTTTATATATAAAGACATTTTATATATAAAGATTCCTTTAAAATATATCCCATTTTGTCTTCAACATAACACATCTTAGTATTATCTCTATATTACACTACACTGACTTCACAAACCAAGCATTTCTTCCATTAAACCATTTCTTCACTTAAATCTTCCTACTAATCTAATGAACTATCTGATGTTGATAATGATTATAAAATAGGTCAAAAGTAATAAATATTGGGTTGGCAACTAAGTAATTGCGGATTTCACTCATAGATGGCGTCAGTTCAATTTTTAGGTTTGCAGACGTAGTACAAATGTAAAACACATTTTATTATTTGATAGTTGGCAATTCAGCTGTCAATCAGTAAAAAAAGTTTTTTGATCGGTTGCGTAGTTTTCGCTTAGCCTTCGTTGAAGAATGCTAAATCAAAAGGAACATTTTCGTCATATTTTGCTTTTTTATTTCCGCAAAGGGAAAAACACATCGCAAGCTCATAAAAAGTTTTGTGATGTTTATGGTGACGAAGCCTTAAAAGAACGGCAGTGTCAAAATTGGTTTGCCAAATTTCGTTCTGGTGATTTTTCACTCAAAGATGAAAAACGCTCTGGTCATCCAGTTGAAGTTGATGACTCCCAAATCAAAGCAATAATCGATTCGGATCATCACAGTACAACACGTGAGATTGCAGAGAAGCTTCATGTATCACATACATGCATTGAAAATCACTTAAAACAACTTGGCTATGTTCAATAACTCGATATATGGGTTCCTCACGAACTGAAAGAAACGCATTTAAGGCAACGCATTAACAGCTGCGATTTGCTAAAGAAACGTAATGAAAATTATCCATTTTTAAAACGACTGATAACTGGCGATGAAAAATGGGTTGTTTACAACAATATCAAGCGGAAAAGATCGTGGAGCAGGCCAGATGAACACTCTCAAACAACATCAAAAGCTGATATTCATAAAAATAAGGTTTTGTTATCAGTTTGGTAGGATTACAAAGGAATTGTCTACTTTGAACTCTTATCACCCAACCGAACGATCAATTCTGATGTCTACATTGAACAACTAACGAAATTAAACAATGCAGTTGAAAAAAAGCGGCCCGAATCGACAAATCGAAAAGGTGTTGTATTCCATCATGACAATGCAAGGCCACACACATCTTTGGTCACTCGGCAAAAATTATTGGAGCTTGGTTGGGATGATTTGCCACATCCACCATATAGTCCTGATCTTGCACCATCTGATTACTTTTTGTTTCAATTTTTACAAAACTCCTTGAATGGTAAAAATTTCAATAATGATGATGATGTCAAATCGTACCTGATTCAGTTTTTTGCTAATAAAAACCAGAAGTTTTATGAACGTGGGATTATGATGCAGCCTGAAAGATGGCAAAAGGTCATTGATCAAAATGGGCAATACATTACAGAATAAAGTTATTTAGTTCCATGAAAAAATTGTCTTTGATTTTCTAAAAAAAATCCGTAATTACTTAGTTGCCAACCCAATATATTTGTATGATGTATGCTCAGGATGCATATTTATATTCTATTGTCCTGCAAAGCGAAGAAAAATATTAACTCTCTAATAAGATACATCATGGATCCCACGTCCTTTATTTCCTTTAGTTTAGTTAGTAAGACAACATTGACCTATCCATTTGAAGGAAAACCGCGAAAAGAGATGTTATCGCCTAGTTAATTGATGGATGTGGACCATCTGTAACGCACTTTGTCACTATGGATTATTTGTCCTTATAACAGCTGCTCAAGCCTCAAAGATGGATCTTGTTTTTCTACTACACCATTTCCGTTCAACATTGAAGAAAGAATTATCCTGTAACCTATTATGAGTCTATACAGGGTGTTTTGGAATTCTTGGGCAAAAATTTAAGGGGTGATGGAAAAATTTAAACAAGCGATTTTCATCCTACAATGCATAGGTGGAGAGCAAGTGCAGTAAACCGCTAGACGAGGTTGTAATGGAAAGTATAAAGAACAGTTTTGTGCATATTGTCATTTCTGCTGTGGATTTCAGGAGTCATGGCAACGTACAGTAAACAGGAAATAGCCCTACTTCATGAAATCCACGTTAGAAATGAGGATGTGTAAGAAATTTCGCGCTTAATGCTTCTATCTCAGTGCCCATCTAGAAGTTCATTGCTTGTCCTCTGCATGTTCATTGTATGGTGAAAATTGCTTGTTTCGATGTTTTCTATCATAACCTAAATTTTTGGCTATGAGTTCCGAAAATAAATGTATAGAATGAGAATGCGTAGTATTAAAGAAGGAAAAAAAATGATTAGATGTGTCTAGTTGATCAGCAATAAACTTTTCTTATGAAATCTAATTAGATTTAAAATTAAAAGCACTCTCTTCTTTAAATTTTGAGAGATTCAAAACACTGCGTTTCTAATTATCTCTATACCATGGATTGCTTGTCCTTTTACAATTGCATACGCCTTGTAATTGAGTAACGTTTTACCACCACTAAGTTTTAGGGCAACATTGAAGAAAGAATTATTCAGTAACATTATATGAATATCGACAGAATGAAAATGAATGTTGTTAAGGAAAAAATAAAGAAAAATGTCTAAAGGAAACGAATTTTCATACCTTAAAAAAATGCATTAATTTTTCAAACAATGTAATCAATAAAATACTACTTTATAATGACAAAAAAAAATTGCTTTATTTGTTGCACGAAAATAAATATAAGTATTTCAAATATTTTTATAATGAGTCAAGGTAACTTTGACAAAAAAAAAAAAACCGATTAAATAATTTACTGCACAGTATGGATAAAACTTTACAAAAAATTTCAAAAACACTGTTGCAGCATATTTCAAAAAGGATCTATTACTTAAAAATTTTACTCATATGAATTAAATACTTTAAAACAGTATATAATTTATTAAGAAGTCACTATGTGTATATGTAATGAGGAAGAAAAGCATAAAAATTGTTCCATCATCAAAGCTTTGCTAATTATACGAAAAATTCATTATTAATGTTATCTTTCAGGGAATAAAATAGAAAAGGATTTTTTTTTGTCCAATCTATATTTTAACATACAAAAAGAATTACAAAATGCATGTAAAACAGGAAACAACACGATAACATGTCTATTTTTATATATGTTTTATTTTCCGTTTTAACTTTATTACTTTTCAAATATTTATGTCTGTAATTCATAAGTAACTTAAGAGCCTTATAAATTCATTCCTTAAATATTTTTTTCATTATTTTCCGCAGTGTTCTTGAGTGTGTTGTTTTTAATGCAGTTTGAAAACTGCAAAAGCTCTAATCTATCATTTTCGAAAGAAATTACTTTTTTATTCTTGTTTCAGGCACATTTTCCTCTATTCCTCTTATGCAACTAAAAAGTAAATTTCTTTCTATTGATCTTAGAACTCGTTCTCATTTCTTTAGAAAGTAATTCGAATCAGAAAGAAAAAGTTCTCTGCAGCAACTTTCGAATAAAAAAAATGTTTTCTCCAACTTTTCGAAGCGTTTCTCGCTCTATACGATCTCGAGTTCTCTTTTTTTTTTTTAATGCAACATGTTCGTAACACGTTTTGTGGGAAGAAATTCATAAAAAACATATACTGATAAACTCAAATGTAAATAAAAAAGTCTTTTATTTCATACTTTTATCACACGTTTTTTTTCTCCGAATGAAAATCATAATGTTGTCTGGAAACGGTATATTATTGGTCTGAGTTCTTTTAAAGGTTCCAAAAGTACAAAAATAAAACAGAAAAAAGATTGCTGCAAAAAAAAGTAATACTTGCAAAACATATATTAACTTAAGACGGCAACTGAGTCTTTCAGTGTGACGTGGCTCGTCACGTCACAACCGAGCCATGACGTAAGCAACGGAGCATGATTAATGTCTCCAACTTTTAAAAGTTTGCTTTGAAAGCGCAACTATATTTTCCCCCCCCAATTTTTTTCGTCGGCTTGCCTATTCATACTTCGCATTACAACCATATGTGTACCTTGCTAAAAGTGTATTTTTTGTGGAATTGTCTCCTAAATCGGACAGAAAAAGGAATGGGCACATGTCATATTAATTATAGTTGCACCTTTATCCTAAAGTCCCCATAATCTACGATAACCTGCGATTGATTGAAAATTAGATTCGATCTCTAATTTCAGAGAATGCAGCGAATTGATTTATTATTGGCCTTAGTAATCAAAAAATATTGAGGGAACGTTTTTTTGCAGTTTCATTAATTTTTAAAAAAAGGGAAGTTTAATTAAATACACCCCCCATATATATATATATATATATATATATATATATATATATATATATATATATATATATATATATCTTGTTTGCAGTTTTCTCATATTCGGTTAACAGAGTTTGAAAATCATAAAACTAATTAATATTAATTTTAAAGGTGCTCAGTGTTTCTGTTTTTGATCTATTCTCCGTGAGTATGATTAACAAACGTTTCAAAGTTTGCATTGATTGAAATAAAAAGATTCATTGGCTGAAGTAAAACGTAGGAATAAATCACTCGCAGTTTCAATGTATCCATTTGAAAGCAGAAATGTTGAGATTATGTAGTTTTTATTCCCAAAGACAGCATTTTCTCCTCCTGAAAATAATCTATTTAAAATTAAACATAATCATAACTTACATAATAAAGAATATCCGATTTTTTTTTAAAACTAGAAAGAATTCATATTTAACTAAAAAATTCGACAGATAATTGGTGGGCCTCTCATAGCCTGAAAGTAATTAAAATAAAATAAATAGAAATAAGCATTTTAAAATGGAAACAAAAGAAAGAAATATTTTTCAGCGTTTCAAAAATAATGCCAATTTTTTTCCATCGAATAATTTTATTGAATTTTATCTTAGGGATTTTCTTAGCTCTACCACATTATTTTTCTTTTATAGAGGAAATCCTAAATTTATTAGATTAAGTAAAATATTCTAATTTATATTATTACCAAACTTTCTGGGTGTATGACGGGTGAAACAGTCCAACGACAAATGATACAGACAAATGATGCTTTATTCGCAAATCTTCAAGAGATACATACAAGAGACAAAACACAGGTAAAAGAGCTTGGACATTAACAGCTCAAATAGGAATACAGCATTTAAACACATTGGTGATACAGTTATAGGAATAAAGACACAGTTGTTTCAGCACAGTTCACATCACCACCTTACTAGTTATCACAACAAAACAAGCCTCCAAACAGTTTACTTGCACTTTCAAGGCTGTTCCGGGAGATGCACGCGGCTTCCCCTGCCATTTCACCTGACACGCTCCATTTCCAAGTGCCGACACCTTCCAGTCGACTTCCCGATTATTCTCCACGGCAGTGACTCCAAAGTTAGACCCAGTTAACTTTCCAATGCTTATTTATACCACTTCCGGTAGGATATGACGTCATATAAGAAAATTCCGGAAAAGTGTGTAACTTTCTTCGTCGTGAAGGTAACGACTAGATTCCAGCACTTTCAAGAACTTTCCATTTGTCGCCAAGTCACCAAAATGATCGCTAAATCCGTTACCAAGGTTACTGAGGTAAATGTTTCTTTCCCTTCACAAGAGAACCACTGCAGGGAAGTACCATCTCATGTTCGTGACAATAAATTAAAAAAATCATGACACAATTTTGGGGAGAATCTGGCCATATCATGGCATAAAAACTACCTAAATTTTTTAGACTCAATACTGAGATATCTGTATTTAACAATAATAATTAATTTTCAATTATTTAATGTCTTCTTTCTCAACAGTATGAAAATCATCATTTTAATTAAGAATCTTATTTTTGCTCTGTAATTAGTGAGTGGAGGAGCTCCTCAGATCTCAACAGCATCGAAATGGCTCACTTTGCCAGACTGTGGATGTGTATGTCTTTCCTCTTCTCCCATTTTCTTTAGATTGAACTGATTTCAAAGGACTGTCTATTTATGGAAAACTCTAGTATTGTGTGTGTACGGATGAGCAACCTAATTACATAGGACAGGGAAATTTAATTCCAGTTTAGAGGAGGAAATATTGAAAATTACATTTCTTAATGGACATGAATATTAAATGAAACTTTCGTCAAACATCATAAATATTTAATTGCTGTTTTTATATTGAGCGATACTCGTTTTCTGGTAATAGCGCAAGAGCCATTTTCAGCTTTTGCGCCATAAATCTTTTTTCATTCACCCTCTGCATTCTATTAAACTTCGATCCGCAGGTTGCATTCGATCATGATCGACAGACGAAATCCACCTACGAGGTCGCATTTGTTCTCTTGGGCGTATGCAAAAAGGCATGAAATGAAGTGAAGCATATCCTCAAGTATTTTCAGTTTATCTCTCTCGCTAAGCATTAAAATTGAGGTAAGATTTTTTATCTCCCTGATGTTGCAGTTTGTATTCTACATTTATAATTAATTTATCATTTCTAATGATTTATAATATTGAAAGTTCTAATTTATTTTCATTAATAAAAGTCTCGAAATGAGAATCAATTCCGTGCTGTTCATTTGGCTTGTTCGTATATATGCTACAAGACAAAATGAATATATATGTAGCTCTTTGTAAGGATTTGAATTGGAGAATTGAATCTATTGATGAGAGAAAAACCACAGCTGAAGGTTAAAAAAAAATTAAGAAGTTTTAAATTGGAAAAGTTTTATAAAATATTTCTTTAGCGCACAGCATCACTCACGTGGAAAATTTTCAGTCTGCTAGTTACGCATTGGATGCTAGGAAAAACATATATCCATTCATAATTGGTATTTCTGGTTGGGAATTCTGATATTTCAATATAAATCTTCATTTTAGCGAAGATATATGTTTTTGTTTTATGCGGTGGCTTATTTTTGACGGTTACAGTTGATTATATTGAAACATATTCCATCTTTCATAGACGAACAATATTTGGGTATATTTACATGGACGTAATTTTTTCCTAATAAGCTTTCGCAAGAGGAGATTTCTCGGTAAGACTTGAAATTTTTATACTGAGATCAAATCAGTTGCAATTTGGATGCCACTACCTTGGAAATATTCTGATTTATTTTCATAGTTGGACACATTTTGATGCAACTGCGAAGAGTTTCGCTGAAATGTTATTGAAAAATCAAGGAATTTAAAACAGGTTAAGTCTTTGATTTCTAAATCTATTCAAAATTTAATTCTCTTTTTATTTATTTAAAATAAAGTATGAATATTTATTTTGTAAATATTGCATGACCACTCATAAATTGGTTAATAATATGCCAATCAGTATCAGCCAATGTGAATTTTTTCATCATTATAAGAAGATGAATAAAAATTTCTAGACCCTTTACTTATACTGCAAACTACAAAAATATATTTCCATGTTTCACAAATTCCAAATCCAAATGTCACAAATCACAAATTCTAAATTTGTGACTCGCTTTAATGAGAAACCAATAAAAAGGAAATAAATGATGGACAATAAAAGCTTTATTATTTGATCCCCATAAGTATGGATATTAATTTATATCTTAAATATTTAAGTTAATACATATATATATATATATATATATATGTAAAAATAAAAGCACCAATTATATCATTAATTTTGCACTTCGATTTCAATATTCTATTTAAATTGATTTTACTGTTACTGTTGAATATGAATGAAACTATAAAACCACAACAATATTGATCATATACTTCAACATATGAGATATCCTTAAATAAAGGAGCTGAAAAGGTCTTTTCAAATATATTTGATATATATATATATATATATATACTATATATATATGTAGAATCCTAACCGCAGAAATGGGGTAATGGTTCGTTTTAAAGATATCTAGGGGTTTTCTGGATTTAGTAACAAAGCGGATTTTTAGAAGATGACAACTTATTAAACCATATATTATTGTACAGTATTTACAAAATTAAAATAGAACTATTGATTGTACATATTAAAGAGCTATCAGATCACACGTCTTTCACTTTTGGTCGCACTCTCCCATCTAGCTTGCGCTTGCCGTGCTTACACCTCTCGTGCTTGCACTTTTAACCAAAAGAACAAGTGGGGCCATCTAGTGTTGGAAGGCGTCTCAAAATGTAAAAATCATATATATATATATATATATATATATATATATATATATATATATATATATATATATATATATATATATATATATATATATATATATATCGATTATACCTTAATTTACAATTCAATCCATAAATATAAATAAAACATTTTAAATAAAGAAAAATGAATAAAGATAAAAATGTATATTAAACTACAAAAGAAAAGCATTATATGTTACAGATATTTCTGAAAGAATGTAAATTAAACAAAAATTTAAAATGACAAATACTACAATGATTAAAAAAATAGATAAATGGAAAAGTACAAAACTTATCTATTGAAGGAAAACCATAAGGATGTGTGGAATGTAATATAATTAATATTGCAAAAGGTTAGAGACTGTTAGCCTGGGTTAATTTAGAATTGACGGCTAAACTTTGCCTGTCAACATTATATTATAAAAACTGTTATAAAACCAAAAATACAACTGAACAGCAAACAAAAATAAACAAACTCTTTATAAAATCTTTAAAGAAGAAATTAATGAAAATGTCTCAGAAAAATCCAAACATACTTTGTATATATAGATTAGTCATACCAACCATGAATTCCTTCCTTCTTCTAATATTAATTGATATTTAGTTAATCACTGATGAATTTAAGTCAGTCATTAATTCCTTTTGAATTTCTTACTATTTCAAAAGATAGTTATAGTGAAGCCTGTGGATTTATTCCTACCCTGGTGTGAATCCAAAGAAGATTAGTATAAAATTTATCGACATACTCTTTTCCGTACTTTATGACGCCTGTCCGTTCCGGGCTGCCTCATGTGCCATAGCTAGATTCAATGATTAAACACTAAGATACAATAAGTCAATCAAGAGACACTAGACGGAATATTTACGGAATTTACTAACTTCTAATTAATATAACAACAATTATTTATGCTCTCCCGGGAAAGGATTCTACTAACCTAATTCAACCCACCAACACCACTAAGATTTCTTCGACTGCAACTGAGACTCTGGAACAAATGTAGCAATCTGGACTAACTAATTCTCTTGAAATACTACACCTTTAATCCAATCGCCTATTTCAACCTCTCTTTCCAACTCCTCATTCAACCTCTCTTTCCACTTCTCCTTCAGCCTCTCTTTCCCCTTCCCCTGCAGCCTCTCTATATCTTCTCTCTCAGTTTCTCTTTCGCGACTTTCAGTCGGTGTTTATACATTTCCTAACTCTTCCGCTTCACTTCATTTCTACCTGCTTCCTATCTGCATATTCACGTTTCATTTTTGGTTGTGCAAAGATTGTTTAGCAAAAGCAATCAATCTTAATTAAAAGTCCCCAAGGTTGGTGAAGAGAAACCGCGAATAGTTCAATGTCACAACTTCTGAGAACTTTTAATGATGGTCCGACTAACTGGCCTATTGTAGATCCTTCTTAAGTTTGACCTTATGTCTCTCTACTAAGCATAAGCACTATCTGATATATTAGTTGATAAAACCAACCACAGAATAATAATCTTCGTTGCATTTAAAATAAAATGTATAAGAACGTATGAGCTTAATAATTTACTTAGCGTATTTTCTAAACCAATAGTTTCTTATTGAAAATGGAAGCATATTGGAAGATAATTATATAATCAATAAGTTCTTATTGAAGGAAAGTGGTTAGAAGTGTACAGGAAACCATTCTTGAATACATAAATTGGAGAGTCACTGATTTTAAAGCTGCATTCTGTCTCCCGTTAGCACGCTCTAGTCGATGTTCACAGTTACGAAACCGCGCTTTAAGTGAATGGCAAAGTTACGTGTAAATAAAAATTGAGCAAAAAATCAGAGATATTTATCAATATTGATATTCTTTGCCCTTTTTCTCACTATTCATTTACCGTCATAAGCTATTTCAACAGTCTGAAGAAGTTTACCTCGTTTTTTAACGGTATACGTAGTGTAGACTCTGATAGATTAAGTTCTTTGGGAATGTCAGCCCGTCTATCTGCCCTTTTTCAAATTCGTTTTCGAAAATATTAAGTTTTTTCTGCATAATATAATCTTTTTTATTTATATTTACACTCTCTTGATAATATTTTGATAATTACAAACCTAATTTATACCAGAAAAATAAATGTTACTCTTAAAGTTTAACCGAAACAAAAGGGTTGAATGTATAGCTTTAGAAATAATATTTTACAAAAAAGATCCAAAATGGAACATCTCACTTTCTTAATATTATGTATATAAATAAAATGTTGTAACGTAGAATGAAAGCCAAATAAAGTGTACGGATTTAAATCTCAACCCGAGAAAACATTACTTTCTAAGAACTTTAATTGCAATAATGAAAAAAAATTAAAATTAAAGATTAACATATATTCACTACAAATGGGGACAATAGAATGCAAAGCAGGAAAACTGGAAAATCTATCTCTAATTTACAGCTTTACGAGATGTATATATAAACAAAGAAAACGATGCATTTCACTTCTGTTCATGCATGCTTTCTACAGGATGAGGAGAGTCAATGAATACAGGTTTAAGGCGCAAAAGCTAATTCTTGCTCTGGCGCCATTGTTTGAAAACGAGTATCGCTACAATATAAAGGGAAAGAAAGTATTAATGTGTGCTCTTATTAATACGATATCTGATTAATTTGAATTTCGTAGAACAAAAGTATGTTAACTTGTCGCAATCTATTTAGAATCTACGAAATGAGCAAGAGAGTGATGATAATTTATTTATATTTCCTTTTCGTGAAATAAATAATGTTTGATGGAAACATTTAAGCACTTACGTCTCAAAAAAGAAAAAGGGATGTAAAAATAAACAAAAAGAATATAAAAAAAGCATATTATGCTTCGTTCCAAACAAAATCTATGAAACTTTTTTTTGTAGTAAAGTATATTTTTCTTTCATTTAGCCAAGTGGTATATAATAACGCGAT
Organism: Nephila pilipes; assembly: GCA_019974015.1. NCBI lineage: Eukaryota > Metazoa > Arthropoda > Arachnida > Araneae > Nephilidae > Nephila > Nephila pilipes. The sequence goes on along the minus strand of BMAW01115394.1, from coordinate 40,370 downwards.
TGTAAAAACACTTATAAGATACTTGTTGATCGTAGACATCAAACAAAAAAAGAAATTTTTTTCTTCCTCCATTCCCACGAAAAAAAATGAAAAATTTCAATCAGACACCGTTCCTTCAAGAAGATCAGTAAATTAAAAAAAAAAATTGTCCGTACGTCTAAAAACTAATGCAAAAAAAAAACGTATGCACACAACTGTATAATTGGAGTTTATTTAAACTCTTTTATTAAAAGCATGATATTACTCAATGCAAAGATGCTTTAAATCATTGCAGTGCTTTCAACAACAAATCACTGAGAAAATTCTTACATTTAAAATGCCTGAACACTTTTATATACACCTACAGGATATCAGAAGAATATTGCATTCCGTTTCATTTATTCTGCATTTAAATATAAACAAAAAGTTTAAATAAAGTTTTCTGCCTAAAGATAAATAAAAAGTCTTTTATCTGTACAAAGGATCTATATAAAAATAAAGTTTTACGTGTAAAGTAACATATCGCTTATATGGACTCTAGGAGTTTAATAAGATACCGTAATAGTCACTAATAAATTAAATACCATATCTGCTTTTATATAAAATGAAATGAAATATTAAGGCCTAACACGTTTGTAAATTGTATATTCATTAAATTATAAAAAAAAAATTATTTGTGTGCCTGTTAGTCCGTCTTTAACCAGTTCAAGACCGGCGAAAAGAGAAAGAACCGCTTCCCCAGGTCTGCCTGCTGCAAAAGTGTACACACGCACGGGACAGGGCGATTTTCCTCAATAAACATAATTTCATGTAAAAATTATATATTCATCTTCCCTGCAATTAAATATGCTGAAACTTACAGATTATTATCCTTGATAGCATCTGTATATACTTTATCATATTAAAGACTTGATTAAAAAATATAAGATAAATGAAATAAAATGAATAAGTAATACTTAAAACTTTTGAAGTTTATGATACATTTCGAAATATTGCTCAAGACAAAGCCCTACGTAGCAAATTTTGCATTTATAATATGTCGAATTGGTTTTTTTTTCCTTTTAGGGAACCCTTTTTGCACACAATATGTTGTCTCCTTGACTTTTCACTCAGATATTTCAATCTTTTCCTCATGATAGCAATGATAAAACTGATCCAAAAACATACAAAGTACCATCTTGCGAACGATATGTCTACTACCAACCTCCCCGATAAATATTTCATCATTTCTCTCCACTCCGTCAAAATATAAGGAAAATCCCATTTTGCAGTAAATCACAGTCCTTTAAATCCGCAATCCGACCAAAGGAAGTGAACAAATGCAGTTGTTTACTTTTTTCAAATTCCACTGATCCAACAGGAAAAACAAAAAACAAATAAAATAAATAAATTCGGAAACAAAAGCGAGAATTGCAGCTCAACACTCTGTAGTTAGAACGATATTTGAAGGGAAAAAAACAAATTTAACGTTAAGCCTTATTTAATAGAAAAATTTATATAAAACCGTCCTTGCGGTTAAATGCTCTGAAACTTGCAAATAGTTACCATTGATGGCGTCTAAATATAGGGTAGTAAAATTTTTCTGATATTTAAAAGAATAATCGCGAATTCTAAAGAAATTGTATTCTTTTTGATAAAAAAAATTATATAGCTACGAAAATAACAACAATGTAAATGGCAACTTTTATTTAATTTACGAAAATTTAAAATATAGGTAAAATATTAGAGAATACAAAAAATATGAAATAAATGAAGTAAAATTACTAAATAATACTTAAGGCAAGTGAAGATTATGATACATTTCGAAACACTTTCAGGACACAGCCCTACATTGTAAATTTTGCTTTTATAATATGTCAGCTTGCGTTATTTTCTTTTAGAGAACTTTTTTTTTGCACATAACACGCTGCCTCCTTGACATTTCATTTAGATATTTCAATCTTTCGCAATGATACTAAAGATAAAACTGATCTAAAAACATATAAAAACAATCTCGCGAACGAAAAATCTACTCCCAATTTTAACAAACAAATATTTCAAATCAATCAAAAGAAATCTACTCCCAACTTTAACAAATAAATATTTCATCATTTCTCCCCAACTCCGTCAAAATAAAAAGAAAAAATCACCACGCAGTAAATGACAGCCTTTTGAATGCGCAATCGGACCAAAAGAAGTGAACAAATGCAGTTGTTTAAATTTTCAAATTACCCTGATCCAGCAAAAAACAAACAAACAAAAAGCGGGAATTGAAAGCCAACATCATGTGGAACAATATTTAAAAATATAGCGATCTTCAAACGCCATCTAATAGCCGTTAAAAATTCAAATAAAACGTTCCAAATTGAAATCATAGCAGTGTGATCACGGGCCAGGTGGCACGGAAACACCCCTCTCGTATACGATACCCTGGGCAGTGTAGGGAGAATAGCGGGATCACGTATAGGTGATCATGGTCCTGAACGGGTAAAATAAAAGTTTGACTTAAAAGTATTTTTACTTACATATTTAATTTATTCTTCGTAGTTTGGAAATTTAAGACTAGAAATCAACAGACGAGTTTTAAGAATGCGCAAAATTTTAGCTCGATCGGAAGATAAGAATTGGATTAAAATTTGAGTTCACAGTGCCCGGACTGTAATATATTGCTTATTACAGTAACATTGTCATTGGAGTTTTATGCATATACAAAATTTCTGCTGAATCGGATGGTAGGAAATAAGCTAAACTTCGAGGACATTTTTAGAAGTGAAAATACATGCATACGAGCATATAAATATAGTGGATTTTATAAAAACTTGTAAGAAGTGGCCTGTAAATCGAATTTATAAACTTACAATTTAACTAAAATAATATTTCATTGTAATTTATAATTGCGGATTATAGTAAGAAACAACACACATTTTTTTTTTCATACTCCTATAACACTTTTAGATAACAAGTATCTCTATTTCTGTTCCTCTCAGAAAACAATTTAAAAGGATAAGCATAATTATGTAGAGTTGATATCCCGAATAAAAGAATAAAGAAGGGACCACAAAATACTTGCTGTGTTACCTCTCTTTGTGTTACACGAAAACAAAAATTCAATGTTTTAATTATTCTCAGTCTTCTTGTTCTGTACTAACAATCGTCGGAAAAAAAGAGGCACGCTGAGAAAAAACAGTAAAACAAATACGAGGTAAGAGAAAATTGTAGAAAGAAAATTTTCAGTAGAAGAACAGAAATGAATATATTGCCAACATACTTTTAAAGTAAATTATACAGAAAATCTTACATATTGCTTGTTACGGGCTAGTATTATGAGTTAATAAAGTGAAGATAAAGGGTTGAAAGCTGTAGACGGCTAGACGAAATTCAATAAGAAGGCTGCACCGCTTAAAGCCCAGCTGAAAATTGCATCAGGAAGGAAAATCAATTTCTGAAGCTGTTAAAATAAACAGGAATAATGTCAATGTAACCAGACTGTTGACTCAATTTCTGAGGTCCAAGAAAAGGTTTTACGGGCGATACTCGAAACGAAACTGACGATGAAGCTATATACTTCCTAGATGTCTGAAAGGTATCCTGTTCTGCTTAGAATGTATATTTTGCATTTTTTCTAAGACAGAAGAAAAAAAATTGAGAAATTTGAAGTGTTTTGGGTCTTTGCCACTAAGAAAGGGTTTTTGAAATTGACTGAAACGCTGGATTTATGAATATTTCCTTGTTTGCTAAGATAGTAAGTTAAAGTCCAAATTTCTTAAAGATTTGTAGAAGCAAATAAGATAAAGCATCAATTAGTCTGAGAATAAATTTTAAGGAAAAACCTGGCAAATTTTATAAATAGTTTATTAAAAATGTATTGTATACAATTTTCGAACTATGTTTAAAGCACCGAATAATGAATTTTAAATAAAAGTCACAGAAAAAATAAATTTTAAAAGCAAAATTAGGACTACTGGTGAAGGATCTCGTAATTTTGAATCTTAGTCAAGTGATGAGGACTACACTTCTGTGCTGGTGCTTCCCTCTCTAAGCTTCTATTGGAAGAATTAGACAGATTTATAGGGCATTATCCTTTTAAGCCAGTGGGTTTTAGTTGTATCAGAACTCCTACCAAGATTCATCGGCAACAATGTCTGCCACGAGCTTGTGATCATGGTTGCTAGGCACCCGAAGCCACACAAAAATTAAATAAGTTGTGCTTTAAATTAGCAAGTTATGTTTTAAAACAGCTTTGATTGCATTTTTTGAATTCATAAAAGTATACCTTTATGCATATATAGAAAAAAGCAGTAATTTCCAGTGTTTTCGTCAAAAATCATGTACTTTCGGCTTTAATAATTCACAGCCCATAAAATCTTTATTAAAATTTTAATTTTCTTTATGAATAGACTCTACTTACAAGTTCAAATTGTGTGCTATTGTTCGTTTATAGGTAAAGAAGCTAAATTTTTGTTTGTTTCGGGATCACTATGTTAGTTTTTGTGTGAGTTGTCCAAAGAAACTTATACATACGTATGCGAAGGGAAGAAGTAATCCTATATCTAATAAGAAAAAATGATCATGCCACAGATTGAAACGTTTTGGTTGTTGGATTAAAGACCAAGGAGCTCATGAGCATGCAAGTACTCGGTACCAAAGTTTATTCAAATAAGTCTTAGGGAGTTAAAAGAGAATGTTTTTTGAGCTATAGGTTAGGGATAGTTTCAGGATCTTAAAATCTTCAAGCTGACCAGAAGGTAGAGTGGGATAATTTTAAGAATCTTTGTACAAGAGCTGTGGCAAAAAACGCATGTATCCAGTCAGTGGGGAATGCGATTCTCATGTGTTACAGCAAGTTTGAGGATTTCATTTTTTCCAGAAATCTCAATCAATGCTCCCTTCTCCTCAACATTTTCCCTGACAACTATGAAATCGTCAGTGAGGAGCACGGTGAGACGCTCCAACAGAACTTTATTTCTATTTTATGAGTAGGATAATTATTAACGTTGCAATGAGAAGCATCACGAAGGTTCTTGGCAACGAACCTCGTAATTGGAACCTCTATCAAGAGACTAAGAGGACACATAACTTGGCTAATCTTTCTCCAAATTTCCACCCCCCTCCAATGGGAAGACTTGTGACCTTTATCAGGTTTAACGGGCATCAATACCTATATATGGTGGGTCTTAAGTGGTATCAATGTCCGAACCTTCGTGGCCATGGTAGCCTAGTGTTTAAGGCATTGGCGTCGTTTTTCGTGCAATCAAGGGTTCAAACCTAGCCCCGCCGGGGACAAAACCCGCCAGCTGCCGGGGCAGATGCACGTTAAATCTGTCGAGGACCAAAAGTCCTCCCGTTGGCGTAAGGAGAGGGGGATGCCAGCTCAGGTGTCGTCCTGGTCACTTAAGGTTCAAAATTACGAGATTCGTCGCCAATAGCCCTCGTGTTGCTTCTAGTGTAACGTTAATAAAACCAAGCCAAATCAAACATGTATATATAAGCATAAAACGAGCCCATCTGAAAAAAATTCTAGAAATTATAAAAGTAATACTTTACATTTTACTCTGATGAAGATAAAATTCAATTCGATTCAATTCAATATTTTGAAGAAATAACGTTTTATCCATTTTACACTCAATCCCTCTGTCAGGAATAGCATTGCTAACTTTATATAATTCAATAAAATACGAAATTTCTTTATTTCTATTGCTGAAAATAAGAAAAAAAAACATTTAAGTAGGATAAAATTAAAGCTAGAGGCAATAATATTATTTTGTATTTTATCCAAGCAAAAAAAATTATGAAGTCAAGCTATTTTATATATATATGTGACAAGATAAAAGTTTAATTCAATAAAAATAAGATATACAAAATCATAAAATGTCTCAATACATATCGTTTAATCGTTTCTTTGTAGGAATGTATATTTAATTGGAAAATCTGCTCGCCTATTTATTGTACAGTATAATTTATATTTCTAGAAGTTAAATGCAATTCGAATGACGGTTAATTTTATATCGTAAATCTATTATTTTCTCATGTAGAGATAATCCAGTTATTCTTAAACATAAGATTAATATTGCAGACTGACTATTCATTTTATTATTCATTTTTCTTTTTTTTTGATTTTTGCATTCTGCATATTAAATAAATTTTGAAAATGTAGTTTTAAATGTAATTCTTTTAAATCATAAAAAAATGCTTTAATAGAAGAATTCTTAATGAATGGAGCACAGGTTTTAATCTGCTTCAATTCGATAGTGTTAAATAACATTTTGAAATAAGAAAATGACTTTGTTTAAAAAGGGATATCAATTCTTTTTTTTTTTTTTTTTTTTTTTTGCAAATTAAACAACCATTACTTCCTACATTTCCAAGGGGTCATGACACTGTTAAACGCAATAAATCGAACATTTTTTTTTTCTTTTTTTACAATATTTACACTTTTTTCAGATATTAGTGAAATGGTACAGGTTTTTTTTTTTTTTTTTTTTTTTTTTTTTTTATTTTGAATATTTTGTTTTTTTTGAGAATATTTACAGTTAGTACTTGGATAAATTAATTATAAATATTCAGGATTTTTTAAAAGAATTTTTAAAATATTGCTTAATGATAATGCTTTGTTTTCCGCAATATTTAATCTATCTTGATTAGCGCGTGTTGTCTTAAAAACATTTCTCTCCAGAATATATATTATTTCATATTACAAATAATAGCTAGTAATGAAATTAAACTAAAATTTATCGTTTAAAGCATTTTTTTTTTGTTTTTGAGCCTTGTTCAAAATTCACATTAAAATATTTCACATTTTAATGAGTACTTGCTCCTGAAAAGATATCAAAATATGCAAGAATAAGAACAATTTTAGCAAAAATTAATATAATATAATTGCTTGAGTTTATTGTAAGCCATTGCGACAAATTTAAATAGGAAAATAAGAAACGAGAAAGGGATCAGAAAAATAAAATATATAAGAAATATTAATGAGCACATACAACACACACATATATATATATCTTCGGACCTTTAATAAATTAGCGTTAATCTCTAACACATGGTTTTACCAGGACTATGGGCATTAAATTTCAAATAGTAACGCATTTACAAGAAAGAATTGTTGGTAAGCTGGAACATAATGAGTATACGTGAGTTTGCCACAGAATAAATAATGTTTTCCCCTTAATTTTAAAAAATGTCGAGTTTTGTACCTAGTAAAAAATACCTGCGGGAAGCTTTATTGCACTATTTTATTCAAAAGAAATCTGAAACTGAAGAACGCAGAATTCTCGTTAAGACTTACGATGAGAACGCTCTGTCGGAAACGAAATGCAGATACTAGTTACGCTTCAAAAATAATGATTTTGATCTCGGAAATAAAGAAAGTTTTTACTCTGCATTTGGTTGTAAGAGCAGGGTGGAATATTTTATTAGCTGCTGAAATCGAAATTGAAGCTTTTGAACAGTAACTTAAAGATAAAAGGCCTCTATAAGAGAAGAGACAAGGTGACTTTGTTGCATGCTAACGCTCTGTCACGTGATGTGAAAATCTACTTGGAAACGCGTAATGGAAAGTCTTGCCCTCCCGCAGTATTCACCGGACATAACCCTTTCCAATTTTCACTTATATTGTTTGATGACGCATGGCCTGGCTAAATAGTGCTTCCATTCTTATCACGATACCAAGAAATAGGGCAATTCTTGGTCAGCCTAAACAGACATAATTCTTTTTTCATGTAGAATTCATATGCTGCGAGTAAGATGGGAGAAAGTAATAGCTGTAGATGGACAATAATTTGAGTGTGTGACATACAATTTACCACATGCTTTAAAATAAAGCATTAATTTTAGCAAAACGAAAAACAGCGAGAACTTATACAAGGTCCTAATTTATACGTTTATATTAAAACTTAGATGTAAACAAACAATGAAACATTGTAATCCTTTACAAGTTCAGGAAATAAATACAAATTTAACATTTAACTACATAAGAAATGAATTATGTATTTTAGACAAATTTCCAAAACGAGTGAATTAAATGAAAACTTATATGACAACTACAAAATTGTCAATAGATGAGATAATGAAAATGAAAATTTTGAAATGAAGCTAAATTTTGGATTGTGCTACATACGAAATCATAGCCAAATGATGTGCGCAGCTATTATCGAGCAGAAGGACATAACACCTGTACCAAAACATTGTGCACGTTGTTTTAATTCAATGTTTACTTTCTCAATTTCAGGAATATGCTCTATTATGAGATTGCCACAAAATTAAATATTTCTTGAAAGGTTTTAAGTTATACTAAAGAAACTTCTTTCAAATGGAGAGTTATAACTATTCTTAATTCTATTTATAATACGCGATAGATACGTTCCTGATGAATATGCTTAAATTCACTCTATAACAAAAAAAACAAAAAAAAAACGAAACTCCAAGAAAGAGTTGCCCGATTGTAATGAAATTTCTTATGCAAAGACATTTGGACCGACCATGCAAATGATTAAAATTTAGTGTCCAATGAATGAATAGCAGGAGCTACAGCGCATCCGAACTGCGCACATAGTAGGTGTATATAAGAAGAGATTCTCAATCTTACGGTAACATTTTCCATTGCATTGCGATTTAGGATACCTTCCAAAAACTGAAAAAATGCCTCGCCGCAGGATTCGAGCTCATTACGAGCAGCTGTTAGAGTTTGAAAGAGGTCGTATCATTGGATTGTAAGAGGCAGATTGGGCAAATCGGAGAATCATTCGTCATATGGGTCGAAGCGATTCGGTGATTAGAAGAAGCTGGCGAGAATGGGTGGACAATGGCAGATTTTAGCCTCATGATGCTAGTGAGCGACCTAGGGCCAACGCAGATCGGGAGGAGAGAGAGATATTCACATCAGCGGTCACAGCACCTTATTCATCGTTTTCAACCATTAGACGTGCGCACATGAGTGTCCACCATGACCCCCTGCCAGTAACGCTTGTAAACTGTCGAGCCAGATTACAGTGGTGCTTGGCTCTATCACGTCGGGATGATAATGACTGGGGAAGTATAATGTTTAGCAACGAATCCCTCACCCAATTGTGTCCTGACGATCATCGAAGACGTGTCTGGAGACGCCCAGGGCAGCGTGTCGGTCCTGCATCCGCTACTGCATGCCACACAGGCCTTCAATCCGGAGTTATGGTCTGAAGTGCCATTTCCCTTGATTTCCGGACCCCTTTGGTCGTCATTAGAGGCACACTTACAGCATAGCGGTACGTCAATTATATTCTGAGATTCGTTTTGCTATTGATTCTTTTGAAGTACCCTGGCCTTATATTTCAGCTAGATAATGCCAGACCACATACGGCACGTGTTGGTATGTGCTGTCTTACAGCTTGTCAAACGCTTCCTTGGGCAGAAAGATCTCTCTCCAATCGAGCATGTCTGGGATATGAGGGGAAGGCAACTGCATCTACTAGGACATTTTGGTGATCTAGCCCGAGAATTGTAGCATATTTGACAAGAAATACCGCAGGAGACCATCATGAAGCTTTAATACTCTATGCCACGCCGTGTGATAGCTTGCATCCAGACTAGAGGGGGATCAACACCTCATTGAGCTAGTTACTTTGTAACTATGTAATTCTGAAATAAATCATACAATCTTTTTTTGAAATTTTAATCATTTTCTATTCTGTACATAAATTTTCTATCCGGCTCATTTTTGGCTTCCATCGGACAACACTTTCTTGTAGCGACATTTCTTTTTCTTTGTTGTTGTTTTAGAATGTATATATGTTGCTTCTATGATAAAAGAGAAGATTAATGGCCGTTTTAAGAAATCAACAAAAATAATACAATGGACCATAAGTTTACCTCTTAGCATCATGCACATTTTATTTCATAAAGATTGTACATTTATCATACAAAACAAATTGTTATTTGAAAAAGAAAAGAAAACCATGTTACTAATCTATGAACAAAAATTTAGGCAAAGTAATATAAGTTACATAAAAATATCTTATTCGTTTTCAATTTGGGACAGCACACACACAGGTTTGAATAAAACTGCAACATTACTGTTATCACTAGAAGTGTCTGGCGCCTCATGTTCCATAAGTGAAATTCTTTCTGCAATCCTTTGAACAAAATTCAGACCCTCCTCCTGTGGTGTCAATACTTCATTATATTTATTCCAACAATACATGCCCGATTAAATTCGTCTGAAAAAATATATATTTAAATTAAAAAACAGTATTAATTAATAAAAAAGTAATTGAAAAATAAATTTTATGATTTACTATGTTTATTTTTTTTTTGTACTTAACCCATTGCGTAATTAATTATAAAATCAAATAAAACCAAATGCACAAATACGTTAAAAAACAATTGCTTTTTTAGTACCAAATTTTTAACATGAGAAATGTAACTATTTTGATGAATTTTGCTATTTTAGTAGAATGTTTACTGCTTTGAACTTTTATGTTGGAAGCAACAAATACATTTCTCAAAATAGAGCTTCAACTGCTTTAAATTGGCAATTTTAAGAATTAAAAATTTACATCGAGTTTTTTTATCTGATATCATGCATGTTTTTTGCCTTTCGGAAAGATTTATTGGAGCTGGTATTTGAGAAACAATAAATGTTACCAAATTGCTACACTATGCACTGTAGGGTTAAGCACAAACTCAGTTATTAATCGCTGTGTTTATGGTTTGGCAAGGGCAGTGTATAATTCCCTATAAGAGGACATTATGACTTCAAATTATTGAAACTTATGACTGAAACTTCACAGCTCATTCTTCATACAGATGATGTTTAAAAATGAATACCCAATTTGCTGGCCAGTTCATGACTTTTTTCAATTAAATCTGCATTTAGAATATAATATTCTTTGTCTTTATGACAATTTTTTTGTGTCAGGAGTCTCAAGGACGACCTCTGTTATATTTCATTTTTCCTTAGGGCTTTATAATCTATTAATTCATCGATATATTCAAATGATAGATCATCGAATCCGTCTGCACCAATTGTATGTGCCAGTGAAGGATGTTGGAAAATTCGGTCGTATTAGGGAGGACAGAATCTTTGTTTTTAGTTCATTCTGACCAAACAACTTTCTAACATGCATTCAAAGTTTATGATCTCAATTCAGTAAGATCTAAATCAATTTTGATAACACAATCCACAATTGAAAATTTCTTCCACACCATAAAGATATTTAGAGTTTCTTCATTTAATCTGTCAAAATAAATTGAAATGTTAGCTCTGCGTAATATGATTTAAGGCTCCCGTCTACCCGCCATTTTGATTTCGTGTACGTAATGTTAATCCAATGGAATTTTGACTTTAATTCTCACATCTTTACTATTTGATTTATTTGAATGCAATAAAGTGCATTTGTGAAAGAGCAAAAAATAATCAATGCTTCTGTGGAATAACTTTTTTCCTAAGATTTTTAAAAATATTTTTATTCAATTTTAATTATTCGTTTTTCAGTTTTACGATCTTTAAAGAATATTTTCAAATATTGTTAAAAATCGGAGGAAAAAAGTAATTCCACAGAAGCATTCATTATTTTTTGCCCTTTCAGATGCACTTTGTTGCATTCAAATAGATCAAATAATAAAGATGTGAGAATTAAAGTCGAAATTCCATAGTATTAACATTAAGCTGATGAAATCAAAATGGCGAGTAGACGGGAGCCTTAAGTATCGAAATTATCCCTCGATCCAACTGTAGTGTCAAGGATGTAGTATTAGACGGCAGAAAACATCTTTACACGTTTGGATGCTTTAAGACTGCATTGTCTTTAATCAAAGGAACTTTAAACTGGAGATCCTTGAAATTCGTATAATGTCTAACTTCTGGAACGAAATATTTATTAAACCATTTAGAAATGGTATCTGATGTCACACAAGTTTTATTTATTTGCCATATAACGGACCGGTGATTCTTAGACTCGATTTACAAGCAATGACTTAAATATAAAATTTTCCGAAGCATCGGAGCAAAATAATGTCACATGACCCTTTGCTACATTAAGCCGTTCAACGTTAAGCCTACATCGTGTTAAAAGACCACTTTTATCTGCCTTCTAAGCTTGACCAGGAGTGTAACATAGTCTCCTACATCAATTATATTAGAAAGTGTTTGCTGAAATTCTTTAGCAGTTGATTCCTCTTCAGATACAGTTTCACTATTAATTTTTATATTGTAATAAGCATGTATTCTGAGAAAGCCTGCCATCTAACCTATAAAATTCTTACTTTTTGTTTAACTCGGATGAAGTTCTTAGTTTAATTTCTTTAATATGCCTATACATTCGTAACGATGTTCGTTTGATAACGTTTCTATTTACTTGTACGCTTTTTTGCGCAATTTACCTTCTATACAAATGACAAATTTTTCATTTTCTTTTAGACAATATTTCTTGCGTATGAGACCGATTTATCACATAAATTTGCTGAGGAAATTACCGACGTTCCAGTAGTAGCTTTACTTTTCTTGTAGCTTCATGACGAGCAAAATACTTTCCAACAGTCACTGCACTTTGTCCAGTTGCAAGGACATCTAAATTTTGAATTTTAACATCCAAACAAATTGCTTTCCTTTTTTCTTTTATTATAGGTGAATTATTCGACATTATATGAGGATTACCGAAATATATATACAGGGTGCTTCAAAAAAATGTATACACACTTTGAACTTCCATAGAAAATTTATTTACCGTTCTACAAAGTTAAATTTCAGGAAAATAGAAAGCTGAAAGTCCAATGTAATTGAAACATAAATAACAAATGTTAATACTGTTCAAATTGGTGACCTGCAGCATCATAACACATTCACAAAATTGCAACCTTCGATCTGGATCGTCGTCATTTAGCTGTTGCACCACCCTTGGAATGTAAACACGATACTTGCCTCTCTTCAGAATGCGTAGCACGCTGCTAGTACTTACATCACTTTCACGTGCCCCTTGCCTTGAAGATTTGTTAGGAGAGCGTTGAAACAGTTTTAAGACTGCCGTTGATGACTCATCACTTGTAGCTGTTCGAGGCCGACCTGAATGACCTTTATGCACATCACACACTGTTCCATGAACTTCGAATTTGTCTCGTATGCGTGTAATTGTTAATCTTGAAGGTGGTTCTGTATCTTCTCCACTGTCTTTGAACTTCATTTACATTCTCAAACTTCCAGTACCACTTAATAACCTGCTCACGTTCTTCAAAACTCAAACGTACGTCCCCCATGTTGATATTACAAATTCCAACTGATAATATAACATAGAGGGACGATTATGCTGGCACCTGGCAAAGAAATATAACATTAGCCTTGTAGAGCGGGAAAACTACAATAGTTTAAAGTGTGTATACATTTTTTTGAAGCACCCTGTATATATATTTCCGTTATATTTAAAAACAAAAAAAAAATAAATTGCAACTTACCATTCATTGATTTTTACTAAAAACTAATAAATACATACGTCATACTTCTCGCTGGGCATGTGACAAAAAGTAGATATGATAAAAATAAAGATCTAATCGTGACCTCGCTCTTTCTCGTCATTCTTCACGTTTTGAGAGAAATTCATTTATTTAAATAGTTATTTTCCGAGACTTGTTTTGTTGTGACTGAAACGTTTTAGTCAAAACAAAGCATGTGTCGCAGGTGTTTTCCAATTGAACCCCATACTCAAAATACAAACTAAAATCTATATTGAGGTTATAAAACTTCAGAGAATTCTCAAAAATAAAAATCGAATTACATTCTTCGACTCTAGTGTCACTATTAAAAAAGTGCAGCCGAGTAGCCACAGCAATTCTTTTGTTCTAAATATTGAATGATAATATAACAAAATTAGTTCCTTATCAATGTACTTGCATACAAAAGAATATCGTAAAATTTTAATTATTACAAAGAAATAGCCTAGATATCTAAATAAAATTTATTCGACATATTAATTGATCCTTGTGTATATAATGTTGTAAAGGACAATTATTACCACATTCCTCCTACAACCCACCATAATAATCAAGTAATTATAATTTTAAACATTTAATTTCTTCTAAAGCTTTAATATTTTCATAATTTCACTTTTTTTGTATATCTACGCCATATATGTCCAAACACCAAAAATTCACCCACCATTACTTGCAATTCACTATGGGCAGCCAACAGGACAGCTTCCCTCCACTGACCGAGAACCAATAGGAAAGAATCCCAGCATCCCTTCTTTCTGAACACTATACCCACCAGAAGCTACTCTCTCCTGACCTCCAAGCCGACAAATAAGAAAGCAAGCTCTGATGCCCAAGTCAGAAAGCCTCTAAGCTCAACAACAAGCCAAGTTTTGAAGCAATACTACCGACCCGAGCTTGAAGGCCACTACACAGCCTATGTGCTCGAACAAATTCTAAGTGTTATTAACCCATTAGCCGCGATTCCCATTTTGGGATTTTGGAATTTTACATACATTAAAACTTTGTAATACTAGGGATTACTTCAATCTATGTCTTTTTGAAACCGAACGAATAAACAACAATAGTTGTACGTTATAACAAACATTATGTACACCGGGATCAATGGATCATTCAATATGCGGAATAAATATTTTCAAGTTATCTCAGTTATATTTCTGAGTAATAATAATATAAAACTTTTAAGATAACCCTCTTATGTATGCATATATTATGCATTTAATTTCTCCTAAATAATTACAGAATCTTTCATTCTACACAAAAACAACAAAGAAAATTCAATTATATGACATAATTCATTGCATTATTTTTTTTGTTAAAAATAATTATAGTATTTTACAAATGCATACTTATTAAACATCTAATATTCACACTAGGTAAAACTTCAAATTTTAAAAATCCTTTATGACAGAAGATGGCAAGAAAATTCCTGATGAAAAAAGGTTTGCGTTGGAACAGAATAAAATAAAAGTGATGTCATCTTTAATAAAAGTATAATTTTAATTAACCTTCCATGCCTAAAAAGTCTTAAAGACTTATTTGGGTAACTTTTCAGCCTTTTTCTAAACTTAATTATTTTTGACTTCTCATCTCCTTCAATTTATCTTTCGATATCTTAAACTTTAGATTTCACGTAAATAGATGTTGCCAGGTAAATAAATATCGATCAACACCTTTCCGATACAAAAGCGCGAACGAAGAAAACATCTACGGGAAGTTGATGGATTCTGGATTATTTTTATTTCATGTGGGATTATTCTTTTAGAACACGAAGGCGGAAGCCATCAATCTTGAAACAACCCTCTGTACGTTGCCATCGATGAGAAAACAAATGCAGTTGTGGGAACAAAACACCACGTTTCTTAAAATAGTAGCTTCGTAATGTTTAGCACACAAATTGATAAAATTTACCCTCAGAATATCTTTCTTAAACTGAAAGCTGCATCCACTATGAACACTAACCGCTTCATTACAGCTACTGCCACTCACCTCCGGTAAAATGTTCTTTGTAGCTACTAATCATTTGGATAAAAGTGTCACCTATAAAAAAACATTGCTAACGAAAAATATTAACGAGCTAGAATTCAATTTTGACTCCCTCAAGTAAAAACCCAACAAAATTTTTTTCTTTTAACAAGGTAAATATTTATTCGTGGACTAAAGCAAGAAACGCAAGTTATCGATAGGGAAGGAAAAAGCAGTTGCTTTCGGAAAAGGCATTTATAAGTTCCAAAACCATAATCACGCTCCAATGCCAATTTCATAGTCACGTGACATGCTGCGTCATAATAAAAAGACTCAGCACAATTTTAAGTGATATTGTTGTATCAAGGAAACCGTTTCTTTCCTATGATGTTTCCGAAATATAACTTTTTTTACTCTTTTTTTTTTGTGCTTTTAGAAGACCACAGACCTATAATATTCAGTTTTCGATCAACATTTTTACTCTCAATGAAACAAAAAGAAAGTACCTTCAGAGCGTTGCAGTGGAAGGAAGGTAGTTTTTTTTCTTGCAGTTGATTTTGGAGTAAGTCTTTTTTTTTTTTTTTTGCTGGTGATTTTTTTTTCGAAATTGTGAAGAGAGGCGTGCATTAGGAGAAGAAACTTGCGATCGCAAAGTGCAAGCAACGCATCGGAGGAGTTGGAAAAACTCGTTTTCGAAAGTTGATGTGAAGAAATTTTTCCCCACTTAGAACGCACATTATTTGGAAGGGAGTGAGAATGAATTCGAAAATCAAGTTGAAAAAAAAGTAGTTCAGGTCTGAAAAAGAAAAGAAATAAAAAAAAATAAAATGAAGAAACACAAATTTCCTGTTATATCAAAGTTAAAAAAATACACACATTCGGAATTTGACAAAGATTTTGTAAAATTTGAAAGAACACAAAGTGCTTTATAAGTAAGTTCAAAAAAAAATATTCATATATAAAAATTAACTAAATAATTTTTAAAAAATAATAAAAGTATTCTGCAATTTTTTGTACATTTATTGCCCCTGACAAACATGGTATTTCTTTCCAGAACTTATGTCTATCTTTTGGTCCAAACCTTAAATTATTCGGAATTTTGATGTAACATAAGAAGTAAGTTCTATTAATATAGCTCTTCCTCCTTCCTCCGTGAGGGCAAAAGTGACATCATACAGATAAAAAACTTTTCTACGAAGGTCTGCTTCTTATCATACCTTAGCTTATTGAATTGTTTACCTCTTACTGGACTTGACATGATACGGAATATGTGATGTTAATTTGCAACGAATTTTCCATTCTAAAACATGCTTAATAAAAAGTTTAACACATGTTCATTTAAATGAATTAATATTATTTGAATAAATTAAGCGGGAATATATTTTGATCATAATTTCTTATTCTTCCTCAAAAAGTGGTTCGATTGGGCATGGAAATTATTCAGTTTAAACTCCTTTTTTGGAGTAAATACATAAATTAGATGAATTAATATAAATCAAACAAGATTTAAATATTCAACGTTAATCTATACATAGTTAGTTCTAATTCTGTTACATGTTGTTTATAGTTGATTCAATATTACTTAATTTAAAAAGTGTCTTTCCCTCGGCACTTGAAGGAAATTCGAAAAAAAGTGTTGCACGAGCTGCATTTTATTCAATATATTGGCACTTCGTTGAATTATATTTAATTGTTTGGCATAAAAATATTAAATTATAAAATAATTACATTGATCAACATTAGTTTCAATGAAACAATTACACGTATTATCAATACAATGATTTTAAATATGAAATTAGAAAATAACCGACAATCTTTTTCTAAATTTCACATATTAAATGCATACGATTTTAATTAAACACCTTTTTAGTTCTAATAAGTCTTATTACGTTTTTTTAAAACTAGTAATTTTGTACCAAACCTGTTTCTAACATTTCTTTTCATTTCCAGAAATTTCATCCTATATTATTTTCTGATGTACAAAAGATTGAGTTAAATTCTTAAAAACAATGATAATTACGAGGAAATATCGTAAAGTTTTTATTAAAACAAAGAAATAAACGATATATCATGATGAAATTTATTCTGCATATTAATTTATCCTATGTTGTTAATAATGCTGTAAATTACCAATATTATCAATTTGTTCCTTTCAGGAAGCCTTAGGCTGCAATAACCCTTAATGAAGAGAAGACGGAGTTCAATCTGCAGAGTTCTATAATGAATGCCTTCAAAATGTCAGAGAAACGATAGAAGAAATGTTTAATTTAGCATAGCAACTATGCAGAGGATGAAAAATAAAAATCGAGTTCTATCTGAATTATTTTTAGTGATAATTATAATTTTATGGTAGCTCAGGATAGTAATTAAAACTTATCGATAATTGCTCTGGTTACTTCAATTACATATATAATTTTCTTAAAAACGATCATGATTGTAGTATGTATAAAATTAAAATTGTTATAATTTTAAACTAAAAAGAAACTATTTTTAAGATAATATATTTGAATTCAGTATGAACTCTTTTCTAACGTAAAAATTGATACCTTTTATTTCCAAAGTTAGAAAACTCCGAGAGGAATATACTGTTTTCTCTAAATTTTTAAGAAAAATTAACATATTTATATTTTTTTAACTACCAATTACTTATTATCTGAAGAACACGTGGCAAACATTGGTTAGTGGAAAACCACTTCGTGTTTTTACGAGCGCTATTATTGGCTGAAAACAAAATATGATAACAGCCTAAACACATAGGTGTCTGCACCTTCCGATCTTCATTAATTCTACCTGTCGAAGTAAAATGAGTTTTTAAGAAGTACTTTTTTAAGACATGCCTTCTTGTTGTGCTGAAACAAATATTAAATACAAAAGTGTGCGAACACATACTAGTGTAAAGAAAATATACCTTAAAATTACCGATACATTTTCGACAAAGAAAAATGAGCCTACCTTATGAGATGCTTATAAAATCCTTACTTTTTTAAAATTAAAAGCAATGAATGTCGTATTTTAGTACTGAGATATCTGTTATTTGTGTATGTGTTTATACAAAAGGAATCAAATTTACATACAGAAAGAATTATGTATGAGTCATTAATAATCAATATCTTCATTTACATTTGTCTTATGTTTTTACCTTTAAGAAGGTGACCGTGATAGCCTTGTGGTAATGGTCGCGAACTTGAAACCCGCGTTGTTTGCATTCAGATGTGGGCTCGTTCAGATGTCCAGATGCCAGTAAAATAATTCTATGTAGAGGTCTGGTGCACCTAAACTTTGAACGAAGATCTAACTCCTCCTGATGGCGTGGTGTAGAGGTTTATAGCATAAGATTTCAGTTCAAACGTCATCCTCATCACTAGACCGAGTTTCAAAATTACGAGGTTTCCCGCCAATAGATCTCGTGTTGCTCCTCAGTGCGACGTTAATAAACAATCAATCAAAAATGCCTACAAGAACATATTGCAAAAAGGTTAATGGTTTCATAGTTTTAAGAAATTGCTGAGTATTTAGAACATTCTGTAGAATGACCTGAATTAAAATTACAAAAAAGAACGTTTTGGTTAACGAGATGCCCCTCTCTGGAGATTGGCATGGTCTGGAGTTTGACAGAAAAACTGGAGAAATATATAATATATGATCTGCAGTAAGGCATAAGAACCTACCATAAAGACCTGTAGTTGCTTCATGGAAAGTTTTGATGACCACCGGTCGGGAAGTTTACTCAATAATTGTTGTAACTCGAATACTCTACATGTTTTATTTACTGATAATACTGAAAGTTCCGCAAATTCTCTGCACTCTCAAGCTTAGATTCAACAAGCAGCTATAAATATTTCATAATAATAAATTTTGATGAATATTTAAACAAGTCATTTTATTTATTTAAATTCTCTGAATGTAGGATATTTTTTTAAAAAAAACAAATTATGTGTCTGTGTTGTTCATTTTGTTATCTTTTTCAGGAAGATTTGGATGATTGTTCTAAAGATTTATGATCGCTCATAATTCAAGCATGCCGTCACTCTACCTCCACGAGATTGAGCCGGCCATTCTGCCAGAGCTAGCCAGTTGAAGTTGACTAAAACTGAAGTGAATTAAAATCATTCTACTATCGCTATGTAAGGTAGCACTAGAAAGCAAAAAATCAGAAGAATCGCTGTGGAAGATATCCGGTGCTATCTCGTAATTTGTACTTGTTATTTGTTAGCTGATCAGGTTATCAGTTTATATATGTTTTTTGAATTTTTATATGTTTTTCTTCATTTAAACTTCTTTTAAATGTTTTTAATAAATTGTTGCTGTTAATGTCTAATCTAATTTGCTAATCGTATCATGAATTGCCTAAATACCTTCCGATTAAGTGTCCGTTGCATGACACACACCCCTTAATGGTTACTATCATAAGCCTCTTCAAAACAATTCATTTCTACACCACCACTTAGTCATTCAACTCGTACTACATTCATGAATGTTTTTGATTTTATAATAAGATAAGAGTTGCTTCAAATGGTCAGCTAATTAAGTATTATAAGGTCTTGAAGCATCCGTCTGTGTGGAAATTGAGGTTACTATGGGTCGATGTGAATATAGACGTATCTGCTGCACTTGCTGCTATATTATACGTCTCTTCGTTTTGCAAGACTTCCCTCGAACGTAATTGCTTTTAAAATCACGCTCTTTTTCATTGAATTAAGAAACTTTAGACTTCCGAAATCTTTATAAAACTATGATAAGGATTCAATAAATCATTCTTATTACGTAAAATAGTTAAAGCATTTAAGAAGCTCCTCCTAGGCACAAAAATGGGATGCAAATAGAAATCAGATTTACTTATGTGATTTGCATATCAGTTGAACAATGGATAAATCACCGTATTCATTGTACAATATATTTGTGATTCAATGCATAAATGTATATAAACAAATGCTCCGAAGAAAAATGAATAAATATCATACAGCATTTGATACAAGCAGCCATTATCAGATGCAAGCATTTATTATCACTTTTAAGAAAGTGAATTTAAATTTGTCAAGCTATTACGGGAGCTCTCTGGGGCAGTTTCACCTTAATATATCATTTAGGGGAATTCAAATGAATTTCGTTGAGTTGAATACCTCTTCCAGACAATGAAAAGTGACTTGTTTAGATTGTATTTGAAATAATGAAATGTAATGAAATACTTTGATAAACCGTGGTTATAAGCAGCAAAGACTTTAATACTGGTTTTGGTAAGATAATTCATTCCAGAGAGTGGATCTGAATCTATATACAAAGGAAAAGCGTGAGGAGTTATAGAATTACAACCAAGATAGATTGATTGGTTTAATGTCGGACTCAAAGCAACACGTGAGCTATGGGCAACGAACCTCATAATTTTGAAATTCGGTCAAGTTACGAGGATGACACCTGAGTTGACACTTTTCTCTCCTAACTGCCATAACACATCAATGGGTTGACTTTGGGCCTCCACATATTTGACGGGGATCAGTTCTGGCTACATGGCTGGTCTTAAGGGGCATAAAAGCTCAACCCCACGACTGGACGAAAACCGCCAGCCATAAGTCCGTGGCCGTGATCCCTCAAGGAACGACGGTCACGATCACAGCCAGGAAAAATCTTCTTAGTATCAAGGGGCCTTCATCTTTAAATCTTCGAAAGATGCTAATCCGATTGGCTTGGTAAAGTACTAGGTTTAAATACAACTTATATTCAACATTATATCATAGCAAATAGGGACTACTATCACCGATTGAGTAAGTTAAGAATTAAAAATTGATTATTCTACGACCTAAGTGAAATGATTATCATCTGTTTGTGACTTTCTTTTCGTAGGACTTTTACCACGGTAGCCTAGTAGTCATGGCCACGAATGCTGTACTGGTGTTCTTTAATCGAGTCGCGGGTTGGAGTCCTGATACCACTAAATAACCACCGTGTAGAGGGGCTGGTGCACATTAAATATGTTGAGGATGCAAGTCTTTCCGTTGGTGTGCTGTGGAAGTGAGAAGAGGAAAGTACCATCTCAGGTGTCGTCCTCGTTTATCAAGATTATGACGTCCGCCGCCAGTAGGCTTTGTGTCACATTGAAGAATGCCACTAATAAGCAATCAATACAATTCAGTTTTGCTTCATCCTTGTTTTAATTGAGATTTAAAATTTAAAGTGAAGGAAATAATAGCGGGGAGTATTACAGCGTCTTATGTTTCATCATGTAAAATTATAAATAATCGATGTAAATTTAATTAAATAATATGTATTTTGTAATTCGATAGGTTACAATTTGCGTAAATTCTGATTCTTTCGAATAATATTTAGATATATTCAGCATTATATATCACCTTAAAAGGAAAGAATAATGCTTCTAATCTGGAAACATAAGATATGGTTATGCAATGCAAGTCTGGAATTATAATTAGTAATTGGAACTTTGAATTGCTCACTGAACCAGACAAGTTAATGATAATTTAAGGACATATTTCGCATAGATGTCTCGAACTGAATTTAACTTTGAGAGCTAAAGTAAATGTCTAGTTCATTCGATATAAGGGAAGTTGGAAACATAATTATAAATCTAGAAATTGAAATGAATCCACAGATAAAGAGTAGAAATTAAAAGAAAGTATTAAATATCTGACCTAATATATTGTTACATGGTAGAAAGGATTTCACAGAGTAGGAAACATCCACGACTTTAATCAGCAATATCTTTCGAAGAAAATTATATTTTATGTTCTGTGACTTTCAAGCAGGAACAAGCAATTTCCTCTCACAGGTACCAATAACATTTAAATATATAAAAACAATATAGTATCAATTCAAAATTCATACAATAATCGAATTCCAGAATTTCGATAAAGCAGTCTGACTTTAGGCGAAGACAGCGAGAAGCCCATATGAACTTATATTGGAATTACACTGCTGGCCACACAAAATGCAACACCCTGAAGGAAGCATGCAAACCATGTGAAATTTACATCATGCGTTTGCGACAATGAACTATACAAATCATTAGTTTTGCAGCGCAGACGTTCATCACGGGCGACCGTAGCGCCACTCGCAAGCGCTGTATAAGGGGGAAACCGATTGGCAATTTGAAGTAAGGCAATTGTTTTTTCGTGCGATTTTTTTTGTGTAAGCTGCTTACCTATGCCTCGTGGAAGATGTCTAGCGTCTTTTGACCAAGTTTCTGAATTCGACCGAGGAAGAATAGCAGCCTATAGGAATTGCAGATTATCCTTTTGAGAAATCGGTCAACGTGTTGCATGGAACCAAGCAATTCTGATGCGGATCTGTTATCGCTGGATGCAGAAGGGAACGACGGACAGACGGGGCCTTCTCACACCCACCTCGTTGCACCACTGCCCATGATGACAGGCAGATTGTGCGCAAGGCAGTGATGGATCGCGCAGCCACATCACGAACCATAGCACAACAGATTCAGTCTGCTAAGCATTATTCGGTGTCCGCTCGTACCATTCGACGCCGTTTGCAGCAGAGTGGAATGTCCTCAAGGCGCCCATTAATTCTTTTACCCTTGACTCGAAACCACAGGCGTTTGCACCGCCAATGGTGCAAGGAACGGTGGACATGGACAACGGAATAGAACGACATTGTGTTTACTGACGAATCCCGCTTCTGCCTACAACCTCACGATGGTCGGACTCGAGTTTGGAGACGCCGTGGTGAGAGGCTGCTGAACTGTTGCGTTATGCATCACCACACTGGTCCTGCACCCAGTATCATGGTTTGGGGTGGTATTCGATTTCACTCCCGCACCCCTCTAGTACGCATTACTGGTTCACTGAACAGCTAGCGCTAAATCTCTGAATTGTTGGAGCCCGTGGTCCTCCCACACCTTCAGCGCTTGCCAGCAGCCATATTCCAACAGGATAATGCGCGACCACACGTGGTACGCAATGTCCCAGAGTTCTTCTTTACCTATCAGATTGAATTGCTTCCTTGGCCTGCTTGTTCTCCGGATCTATCGCCAATCAAAAATGTGTGATCCATGCTTGCTCAATGACTGGTCTGGGATACAACCCCCGCTGTTACACCAGATCACCTTTGGCCATATGTGGAAGCCGCATGGACTGCTGTACCCCAAGGATACATCCAAAGCCTCTTTGATTCTATGCCGAGGCGTGTGGCAGCGGTTATAGCCAACAATGGCGGCTGCACTAACTACTGATTTTGTTATGATCCACACATCACAAGAGGGTGTAATTTTAATCGTTTGATCTTTATACAACATGTTATCTGCCAAATAAATTTCACTATGATATCTCTGGTCCTTCTGGGTGTTGCATTTTGTGTGGCCAGCAGTGTAGATCAATATTTAGAACTTGAGAAAAGTTCCAAATTGGCGGGTTTTATTCTTCAACATTACGCAAAAATAGCCTTATTACACTTGACGCAAATTCAAAATCAATATTTAAAAAAATTCAAAAAAAGTTCCATGCAAAGTTTTTCGAAGAACAGATGTTGCCGTCCAAGGTGAACTTTTTTTATCACTATTATTAAATTTCTCAGTTAAATATAATAATTAAAGTAAGCGATAAAATATAGAAAAATTGACAGTAGTAAACTTTTCCGATATTATTATTAAGACAAACGATAAATCTTTAAGTTAAATACTATATCAACTACATGTAGTTAAGATTAAAGGAAACGATAAATTATTGAATTGAATGTATTTAAACTAAATTATTTTAACATTGAAGAAAAAGATGAAAAAAAATTAAATGTAATCTGGTACGATAGAAGTGAACAATAAACAATAGCCCTTTTGGTGGCTAAAAAATTAATAATTTCTACAGAGAAGAGTGACATATTTTATTCGCACATTAAATGTTTCTTTGAGAACCATAGCAATGTTTTGATTATATAAACATAATAATTATTATTACTTTTTTCATTTTAAACATACTATTCTTATTTCTCTCGCGTTTCTCAATATCTTCTTATTAAAATTTATTTTGCGCTGTTGAATAATGCAATTCCCATATATAACCATGTCAGGGAACATACACGAACTTCGTCATATAATATGACACATCTCGCTAATGGTGAAAGTAAATAATGGATGACAAAAGGTTGTATGGAGATATATGACCTCCAGGATTACAGGTGGTTGACATCCATACTCAAACCGGATGAAAATAAACTAGGGTTGCCCTTCCAGGGGCTCATTATATGTCCAAGGTACTCTCTGTTCAATATTAGTGAAATGTATCTCACATGTTTTGTTTTTACGTTTGATTCAAATGTAAAATTATTGTGTAGGTACTTTGCACACTATTCATTGATTTCATAAATGTCACACTAGAAGCAACACGAGAGCTAATGGTGACGCATCTCGTAATTTTGAACCTCGGTCAAGAGACGAGGACGACAGCTGTGCTGGCACCTTCCTCTCCTAACTTTCATGCCATGCCATCTGGAGGACTTTGAATCTCGAAAAATAAAACATGTATCAGCCCAGTCTTCTTTTTAGACGAAATTCTTTCGAATCATTCGATTGTTCCGTAACTTTCTGTTTTCTCTTATTTAAATATATGTGAAAGACACAAAGGAAGAGAACAGATTATATATATATATATATATATATGAATGACTTTACTAAGTACAATTAAGCTTCCTGTAGATACTAGCAAAAAACAACATTTAAGTAATGAAGAATGCGAGTCGAATTCCTGTTCAACTGTTCTTTATTTGCAATACATTTATGAAAATGGTAAGCGAGGTCAGCCGGCCGGGCCGAAGAAAAAAAAGTTTTTCATTTTTGTGCGGTTTAACCGCAATATTTCCTGCACTGGCCAGAAGAAATCGCAGTGTATCCCCTTATATATTAGGGATTTTCCATAAGAGACGTCAAAAAACACGTGGTACAGGATTAGGAATTCCAGGGAATTTTAACAAAAGACAGGGAGTATAGAAGGGATTATTTTTTCAGAGTTACGACCATGGAAAGCAGATTAAACCAATTTTATGAGAGCGTGATCTAATAAATAAGTGGAAAAATAGAAATTTTTAGCGAGTTCTGTGTTTCTTGCAGTTAGTTTTGATGTTCTGGATCGAAAAAGGAAATTTATATGCATGTGGGATCTAGATCAAATGTTTCTGTTCATTTGCATCATTACTTTTTAATAATTCGTTCAATAATAGATTGAATTAAGAAAGAAATTTTAACGATGATGAATAATTAGAATCAATATCATTCTAAGGTGACATCAGTGTTATTATCGATACACTTAATATTTTAATATCTCATTCATATGAGGTTTTTCACTTTCCCAACTTTCACATAATGCCATGTGAAGATTAATGCTTCAGTCATACACAACGGGATACAGTCACTATTATTTCAGTCAAAAAGGGTGAATCAGAGTTGAATCTATAACTATCTTGTACAATAGTATACCGATGTTAATCTCCAAGCCAAATTATCTTGTCTAATTCATATAATAATGCTATAGTTAAAATTATTTATCTTTTAAAATTTGAACTAATAACTTATTTTCTATTTGACCAACTAGATATGAGTTATCCACTTATATTGAAAATTTTGCGATTATATTTTCTTCGGAACATGTAGGTTCAAAATTAAGAAGTTCATCGACAATTACCCTCGTATTGCCTCTAAGTGTAAACAATAAATGAATAAACCTCAGAATATTTTTTTTTTATTTTAGAGTAGATATGAATGTCAGCTCCAGTGTTCCTAAAATTGTTCATATTGGTTCCATATTGCGAGTTTCGTCGCCATAGTCCAAGTCTTTATAACATTGAGTTTATTCCAGTAGTTTATACTTTTCTTTGTAAAAAGAATATTTTAACTCATTTAATTTAAAACATTTACCGCAATAATGATACTTGAATCTGTTTCGAAAAATTTTGAACCTATATCTGCATCAAATGTTAAAAATTTTTGTCCCTTTTTACGAGGCGAAGGTGAAGTCCTGTGCTCGTATTTTGAGAAACGCGTTTCAAAGTAATTGCTAAGATATTTTGTATCCTTTAAATAATATGATAGTTTTCAGATCATCTTTCATTTAAATATTATTTTCATATTCACCCAACTCTTTTTTACACGGTCTGTTTCATGTCTTGTTTACTTCATATTCTGGAGTTACGGGAAATACAAGAATTTTATAACTTTTTTTCTTCATTTCGTTGTACTTCAACTTAAACAAAGCATTTCGCTCTTCATCCTTAAACGTTGGAAATTTTTTTTGTCATCATCCGTCAAGAGTGGAAGTTTTGTAGCACAAAAATCAGTTGTGTGTTCTGAAATTATAACTCTATCAAATGCAATTGGTGGCGAAGGTTTTGACAACATGCAAACGCCCGACATCGAATAATTGATGCTAGAAAGCTCTTTGGATGAGGGGATTTGATTTAATTTATGACTGTTTATGATAATAAACAAATCGATAAGGAAGAAGTCGAAGGTGAAATTTAGATATTAACAGCTAATTTAGTTCACGAAGGCTTGAAGTTTTTATTACAAGTATGGAACATTTTCTTTCTCATTATCCTGGCATAGAGCGTGCATTAAAATTTGAACTTAATTGGTAAGTATGGTAACGTAAGTTTTGAGTAGCAGAATTTCAAGAATTACTTAAGAAACTTGAGTAACCAAATACAAAATAGCCTCTAATAACAGACTTTATAACCACAAAAAAAAAAAAAATAAATAAATAAATAAATAAATAAACAGAGGCTGTTAATAACGAATTAAATTCTTCATTTGAATCAAAGCCGACAGTTGTGACAGACATATCTGACACATCTACTGATGACAGAAGTTTTGATTCAGTTCGTAATAAAAGTGCACGTTTGTTGTCAAGTGAATTGACGTTGGTTATTAGTTTTATTCCTAATTTCAATTTGGATTTTTATTTGTTGCATGTACCTATAGATTGAATTTTCACTGTACATTAATTTAAAAAAATTTTGTAATAAAAATGAATCATTTTTGTTTTTTAAATATGTAATATGATTTCATTATTATTTTCGTTGCACAGTTTCTTAGGAAAATATTTAGAGTTTCTTCATCTTATGCGATTTTTTAAATTTGTGGAACATATTTCCAAATTTTCCTTATGTCGCATGTATTTTTATAAGTTTTTTTTTTGTTTTTTTACACGGATTTCTGAGAAACGTATCTACCGTGTAAAAAAAGAGTTGGTAGGACTTGTTTTTTTATTGTCATAAACACTCTTGAGAAATTAAGAAAAAAATCTTTAAATTATTAATATGTGTAGAGGTAGTAGAAGTTTTGAAACATTGATATTTTTCGAAAAAAATTAAAATGGCGAATGATTGCTTGTTTGAGAACGATTTTCTTCCTTTAATGTGTGCTTTCAGTTTTACAAATACAGAAAAAGTATACATTCTCTTATAAATAGCTGGTTTTAAAAAATGCCCATTCGGCACCAGATTTCCTTAAATATTCTTAATGAATGAAAATTTTACTTGTTTGTCTCTGTTTCCATGTTGATATGTTAAGAATTGCATCTTCCCTTACATTTATCAGCGAAAAATAGTAAACATTTGAAATAAATAAGGAGGTTAATTATGTTATATTTTGTAACACACCATTATTATTTTCTTCTCTCTCATCTTTTATAAACTATTCACTAATAAATAAGCAAATTGATAGAACGCCACAGCATGATATTAAACAAGATATTTATTCAGGTCTATGAATAATCAGCAGTTAATTCCTAACCTACTATATTTCTGAATACAATCTACACGCTTTAAAATCTAATGTTTGATATAATAGCTTATTACTTAACTAATCATATGTAATAGGGTTCTAGTATGTTGAATTCAGAGATAAGGTCTAGATTCAATAAATCCCTGTAGTTCCTTCATTGTTGTCAAATGAATTTTCTTTACTTTTGACTATACATATACAATTTCTTCAATAACAGCTTCCACTTATTTTCTCTACTGCTAACTAAACTATCAACTCCTGTTTTAAATTCTACGCTGCTTATAAATGCAAACAATCGAATTGAAGCAGTACACTTCCAATCCGCTAATTCCAATCTTATCTACATAAGTCATGTTTCACTTATTGGGAAAAACATTCAATTCAAACAAATCCATTTAAATAAATCCTAAATATTGTTACGAAAATTGTCCGGTGTGCGTAGATGAACATTCCGACAAGCAGAATAATAGAAAAATAGAATTTTATTCTTTAAATAATATAAGACAGGAAGCATAGACGACAACAACATCGCACTCGCACAAATTTGCAGCACTAAAATAAACAGCAATCCACAGTTTTAAACAAAATCACGCAGTTTGCAAAGCAAGCACGATCATCGTTTTCACTCCGAAACTCCCTGACCATACGCTGGAATACGCTGGAATGTTATTCGAGCACATAGGCCGCGGAGCGGCCCTTAAGCTCGGGTCGGTGAAATATAGCATTTGAACATTGAAAAAGATGGTGTTTGAGCATTCTGATAGTTTGAGGATTCTGATAGATGGTGTTTGAGCATTCTGATGTGATTGGCTACCAGACTTCCCAGACAGCCAATTACAGGCCTACCTCTGAAACAAACTCCCTGACCATCAGTGGCTCTGTCTATTTATACCTTGAAGACCGGATGTGACGTCACATAGGAAGTTCTCCAATGTTTCGGTCCCATTCTGGAAACTTCTTGACGAAACTAGATTTTACTTGAAGATTCGTGATGCCAATTTTTGTCCCCAAAGTCGCCAAATTTGTCGCCAAGGCCGGAAGTCGAATTCCTGCTTTTCCCCTTGGCGTCCAGATCGCCTGTGAACGTCTCTTAGCAACCATACAATCAGTATTGCTGGGAAGCAACATTTCATATTTGTAACAATATTAATAAAAGGAAGAAACGCGTTAGAGACCATTACGTAATTTTCTCCTTTAAAAATTGCTTATTCCTCAATCAACCAATCAATAAATGAAATAAAAAAGGATGGCGGATTAATAAACATGTGGCTACATGCGATCTATCAGTATAACGCCCACTCTGACGAATCTCATTATCTAAACAAAAGGGGAAAAAACTAAATTTTACCCAAATTGCAGTCAGACATTTTTTATTCTGGTAAAAGGTAAATTGTAAAAAAAAGGATAACTACTAGGGCATGCCCGTGGAAGGACCCTTTAGGGAGCGATGATGTAAACAAGCATACGTTTACGTTGACCATCTGAATCACGCTTTGTCATCAAAGAGGCATTATTTGCTTCTTCTTCTCACCGGAGGATTCTGCCGCTTTATTTAGTGGATCAAATCCAAGCACAGGCAGCAATGAGTTCACAAAAATGTTCTATAGAACTGTGTAAACTTAGGTAGTTTACCAATAGATGATATTGGAAATAAAAATGCTAATCAACCTTATTGCTATTAATTATTACACTTACACACAGTATAAAATTTGATTTGTTATTTCAGCAAAATTGCATCATAGAGTTCAGGTACAATCAAAAATCATGTTTCTATTCTAAGTTAATAATAAATCTAAAATTAAGTCTATTATTTACTCTCATAATTTTAGCTGATGGTTCACATAATGCGTAGATATTAAAACGAAATTATTTTATAAATTAATAAATATGTTTAAAGAGTATGCGGAATGGAGATATTGCAAATAAAATAGTTTGACAGGTTTTTAATTGTTATTAATTATTCTGAACATAAACTGTACAAATCTTTATTTGTTATTTAAAAACTCTTAAATCATAGAATTTAATGTTTTCTAAAACTACTGTTCTTATTCTATGTGCAGGTTATTTGCTCTCTAATAGGGGTCCATCAGCTAAATTGTGAATATCAACTGATGGATTTCGTCCACTAACAGGCAGCGTTGAAATCAGAATTAATCCATAAAATAATAAATAGTCTTATAGAGTTTGGAGAATAGTGATGCAGAAAAAAAGAATGTATAGTCAATTTATTGTAATTAATTATCTTATATATGAACTACAAAATCTTTATTTATTATTTAAGACAATCTCAAAAGTTAGAATTCATATATCTCGTAAAAATGCTGTTCCAGATCTATGTGTTTGTCATTTACTCTCATAATCTTAGCTGATGGTTTCCATTTACTAACATGCAGAACAGAATTATTCAATAAAATAATAAATAAGCTTTTCTGAATGGAAGAATTAGCAATGAAAATTGTTTAGTGCCTAATCTTTATTAATTATCATAGATATCAACGGTTAAGCCTTTTTTGTTAATTTAAAAAAATAATCTAAAAGAATCCCTGTGTTCTTCAGATTTACTATTCCTAATCTATGTAATTGTTATTTGCCTCATAATATTAACTGAAGATCTCAAATATCGAGTAATTCACGTACTTTACCTAAGAGGTACACGATCACTGTATAGCATTTAAATTATCGAAGTGAATCCATAAGCATTCAGATTGGTATAATGACATATAACTATTTTCTATTTTTATAAAACTGAATACAAAGATAAATTCGATTTTATTAAATACCTGCTAGAAGCAACATGAAGACTATTGGAGATGGACCTCCCTAAGGCTCCCGTCTACCCGCCATTTTGATTTCATCAGCTTAATGTTAATCCTATGGAATTTTGACTTTAATTCTCACATCTTTATTATTTGAACGATTAGAATGCAATAAAGTGCATCTGAAAGAGCAAAAAATAATCAATGCTTCTGTGGAATTACTTTTTTCCTCCGATTTTTAAAAATATTTTAAAATATTTCTTAAAGACCATAAGACTCGGAAACGAATGACTAAAATAAGAAAAAAAAATATTTTTAAGAATCGGAGGAAAAAAGTAATTCCTCAGAAGCATTCATTATTTTTTGTTTTATCAGGTGCACTTTATTGCATTCAAGTAGATCAAATAGTGCAGACGAGAGAATTAAAGTCGACATTCCATAGGATTAATATTAAGCTGACGAAATCAAAATGGCGGGTAGACGGGAGCCTTAAGTCGTTGAGCATCAGTCAAGTGACGAGGACGACACCTGAGTTGGTGTATCCGCTCTTAACTTGCACACTACGGTAAGGGAGGTCTCAACAACTTCAAAGTGCATCAGCGGCAATTACACGGCTGGTCTTTAGTAACATCAAGGCTCGAATACACGAATCCATGAAAACCGCCCGCTGGGAATTCGCGACCATAAACACTAAGCTACCATGACCACCAGATCAATAAAACTTTAAAAATAATTGACAGCTTAAAATCCTTAAATATAGAATTGGTTTTTTGTTCGATTTCTTCTCATGTAGGTATTAAGGGAAACGAAAAAGTTGATAACACTGCGAAATTTGCATCCGGTACTTTCTCTTCCACTATTCCATACTGTGATATAATAAAATGCATTAAAACGGCTATTTATGACCACTGGCAGGATCAATGGAATCTACAAATTGATAACAAGTTGCATCCTATAAAACCAATCATCTCTCAATGGAATCTATTTTCATGTGGAAAACATGATGTTATTATGACTCGTCTACGAATAGGACACACAAGATTAACGCACAGACACCTTTTCTTAGGAGAGAGCCTCGCAATGTGTAATCATTGTGTCTGTTCTCTTAGAGTGAAACATATTTTAATCGAGTGTTCTATTTTTAACTCTGTCCGTTTTAAATATTTTAAATCTTATAATCTTTCATTAATTGACTTGGTTGGGGAAAATCCCCAACCAAATATATTTAAATTTTTAAATGACTTTGGTTTTACTTCATTTATATAATTTTACTTTTTATAATACTCTACAATAGATGAATTTTAATTCGCTTTAAAAAAAATTAATATCTTAATCTTGTGTTTGGCACATAATATCCCAAGAGGATTCAGTGCCAGAAATTTAACCAACCAACCAACCAGCCACCAGAATACTCATTCCCATTATGAAATGTTCTTAAACAGATAATAAAATAAATACTGTAATATCTCATTAATCTAGCTTTGTGGAGGTCGTAGCCTAGTGGTTACAGTCGCGGACTCGCAATCGGCGTAGTTTTTGTCGAGACGAAGATACGAACTCTGATGTCTCTAAAGATCCAACGTGTAGGGGATAATGCATAATAAATTTAATCAAGGTCTCAAGTCCTCCCATTATTATGATGTGGAAGTTTAGGCAGGAAGATGCCACATCAAGAATCATCTTCGTCACTTGACTGTGGTTCAAAATTACGAGGTCCGTCACCAATAGCCTTCATGTTGTTTCTCTAACACATCAATCAATAACTCCCGAGACTAACCCAGAGATGGCGCTCGTAGTAAACCAGTAACCAGGTCTTTCTAGAGTACGAACCTTTGCTTGAAACGTGTCAAAATTTTAAGTCGATCGGACCAGAAACAGCTGAGTTATCGAGGTTGGAGTAAAGTCGTTTTGTAGTTTGTTTAAAAAAATGGAAAAAACCGAGTTTCGTGTTCTGATAAAACATTGTGTTTTAATGGGTAAAAACACCGTGCAAGCAAAACAATGGATTGAAAAAGGTTACCCGGACTCTTGTCCATCAAAAGCAACGATTTGTCGGTGGTTTGCCGAGTTTAAACTTGGTCGTACCGACACAAATGACGCGGAACGCTCGGGTAGACCTGTGGAAGCCGTTACACCGGAAAATGTGAGTGAAGTGACAAAAATTATAATGAAAGATCGTAAAGTGAAGCTCCGTGAGATTGCTGAGATGACACAGATATCATATGGAAGTGTATTTACTATCCTTCATGAATTATTGAGCATGAAAAAGGTTTTTCCAAGTGGGTGCCGCGATTGTTTTCGATGGAGCAACGAGTCGATGATTCAGAAAGCTGTTGATCGCTATTTACTCGCAACAAAAAAGATTTCTTGCGAAAAAAAAAGAAAAAATATTGTGTGGGGGGGGGGAAAGAAAAGAAAAAAAAAAGATTTGGAAAAGCGTTGGAACGATTGTATCACCCTAAAAGGTGATTAACAAAAGGTGTTATGTTGATGAATAAAAAAAAATGTTGTTTTCAATGTTAGACTCGGGAGTTATTGATCGATGTGTTATATTACGATGTTAATAAACAATCGAATCCGACATTCATTGATTCATTCCTTTCTATAAACAACCACCAAAAGAGTCGGTCGTTTATAGATTTTTTCGTGTGGATCCATGCGTTTGTTGTTTGAAATTGCAAAGTAGGGGCACAAAGTTGCTCACATTTTCACCCGGTGTTTATCTTAGATGTCAGTTTTTGTTTAACTACAGGGCTTTTTGTTATTTAAAAAATTACGTATAATCTTTGAATAAAATTATAACAATGTATGTACATTACTCTGTAGAGTAAATTGTTCTCGAAACCCTTCAAGTGTTTTTCAAAGTCCTGTTCGAATTTATAAGCGCAATTGTAGTACTCTTGGTGCGCAGCAAAAACTAGAGATCAATAATAATCTAGAATGGATTGCCTCAATTTATCTTAATTGTCATTGGGATGTATTAAGTTTTCATTGTTTTTCTTATTAATACAAGAATATTTGCTTAAATTAATGTTTAATCTTTGAATTTAATTGTAAAGCTGCTTGAATGAAGAAATACATTATCTAATGTTTATATTGTCTACACAGGTTCTGAAACGTTGGAAAGACATAAAATACCTGGTTGATTGGTGTACATCTCGAACGAATTATCTTTGGTGTCCCATTTAAAACTATATTGACGCTCTATAATCCGACCAAATTGCTAATCTGATATAGCCCGGGTGCCTATCGTGGCTTAGATTAAATAGGTGTTAATGTTTATGTATTTAAAGTAATATATTCTACCATTCAATAAGATATTCTAAAAGATTATTCACGAAATGAAAAATTGCTAAAATGAGTTTACTGACTAGAAATTACAAAAAATACATCTTTAAAAGAAATAATAAATATTTTATTGTTTCATTTTTAATGAAATTTAACAAATAAAATGAACTTGAGGAAAAATATTTATGGTGGACGGTCCACCCTAATTTTAAGAAAAATTACGATAATTCTGTATTTGATTTATTTTAAAATATTTTTCCTCTTTTAAAAATTTCATTGTATTGTTTATTTAAAACAAGGTGTCAGAATTTTTATAAGAATAATTTTGTATTTCACATCTATGATTTTACTTTATTACTTACATTTTGCCAATAATCAAATCATTTAAATGCATAGTTGTCGAATTTAATTTCAAAGATCATTTTTATAATAATCTATTATTTCTGCTGGAAATTTTTTTTCTCCACTTTTCCCTTCCATTCATTTTCCATCCTTAGAAAAAAAAGCAAAGTAACTTTTTTTCTCATTGACCTCTAAATTTCTTTTCAGTTTTTTTTTTTTAAAAAAAAAGAAATGTGTCTTTCGAGACCGAAAAAAAGTGCTTCGCAACAATTTTAGAAAACAAGTTTTCAACTCTTCGAAGCGTTACCTTCACTTTGAGATCATAAGTTTCTTTTCTAATGTGTACTCCACTCTCCAGAAGTTTTTTTTTTCTCTTACCTTCGCTAAATTCAACTCGAAAAACCAACTGAAAGTGAAAAAAAAAGTATTTTTATTTTTATTCGACCTGAGGCATTCTCTTTCAGTTCAAGTGAGAGTAAAAATGAAGACTAAAAACAGAATATTATTGATTTGTGGTTCGGTTGAAGCTGAAACAGAAAAATAATTTCTTAATTTTTTTTTTATCTAAAACAAGTAATATATAAAAAAAAATTAAAGTCAATTCCTACTTAGGACAACAACGAAATTTTTTATTTTAGTTACTTTTTATTAAATAATCACAATTAGTATAAATACGTATGTACATATGAGAGAATCACAATATTAAGTGGCAAAAGAAATTTTTTTCCAGCAATCTACGCACTTCGTCACTGACGGTATTTATTCCTGAGTTTACAACCTACTAAATATCTTGTATAAGAGTAATTTTTTTCTCCCACATAAAACTAAAATTAATTATTTGAAAAATAAAATAAGAAAAAAAATATGCTTCGACGAGATTCGATCCGAAAGTATGAAGATGCTACGCCAGCCGTCTACCAACTTTGACATTGCAAGACAAATGACATAATCGTAGCATTGGTTTATTTCTCAATCCATCCGGTAAATTAAATGGTTGGGAGGCAGTTTAGCCCAACCACCCTTAGCGTCCTGAATTATATGGTGGTATTTTGCTAAATGTGTTAAACTTGGTCTACTTCGCGAGCTTAACATTCAGCCAAAAACAATCTCCAAGTTTGGCAATTTTTGAAATCGAGCCAAGTGGTTGGGCTAAACTGCATTTCCATCCGTTAAATTTAATTAATATTTGAGAAAACTGTATTAACATCAAGTGTCATCCACTACAAGTCTTAAAAAGAAATTATTTGAACTTGATTGGATGAATAAAAAGTATTTTATTAACGATTGTAAATTGAAAGAGATATATATAGGGAGAGTGTGAGATAATAGTAGAAATTTAAAAATAGATTCTCTCTTTCTGCTTGACATCGTTCGTCTCATAAAACGCAGTATCAGAACATTTGTATACGTAGCCTGATTAATAATATCACATTTTAAAAGCTTTGATCAAAATTATTCTTAGTGGTAAATTTTCCATTGATTTGACTTACGAATTAATAGTTAAAAAACAATTTTCATTAAGCTCTCTTCAGCAGTTGAACATTTGATGAGTGATTTATCCAGTAAGAACTGTCTTGAAAAGGGACTGATGCATTTTAAATTTATCGGGCTCAAATCTGTAACGTAGTGGTGTGTGAAACCTTGGATAGGAGGTGCCATATCAGGTGTTAATCTCGTCATCTGAGCCTGAAAACTTCTCTTTCTAATGCAGTGCCTTTCGCTTCAGTGAAAAAATCCGTATACCCGGAGCATCCATTCGCATTATAGTTATTTTTTGGTTTTGCCAGAATAATGACAAATGAAAGCAACGAATTGTTGTGAAAGTTCCTGTTAAACTTGGAAAAACCACTAATATATCTTATAATTTATTGAAAGATGCGTATGACAATAAATGTTTATCATGTTCAGGTGTTTTGAGTGGTTTAAGCGTTTTCAAGATTGCCGAGAAGACGTTGATGATGATTCACGTCCAAGGCACTCTTCCACGTTAAAATTGGATGACAATATTGAACAAATCGGCATTCTGGTTCGATGTGACCGTCTGTTAAGTATTCGTGCGATTGCTGAGATTATAGAAGTTGAAAAAGAATTCCTACGGCCAATTTTTCTACCAAGGCAATGAGCCATCTCAATTAACCTTTTGAAGACGGCGGGTTTTGTGAGGAAAAGGCCCTTAAAGACGGCGCCTTAGGCGATGTTTACTTCCCCCTTTTTTATCGCTCATGGATGGCACCATACATAGGCATACAAAAGAAGCAAGATAATTGCTGCTGTCCGCAGTCAATGGGGATGTTCGCGGCTTAGAAAGTCCCTAAATACAAAGAGTCTCCCTTTCTTAGGGAAACATATTTTCTTGGAGAACTCAATATAGTAATTTCAATTTCAGTTCAAAAAATTTGAGAAATTTATTTATTTTATTTTTTTGAAAAAGAAATTATTTCCTAACAATTTAAGCTGCTTTTCACCTAGATTTCCTTTTTCAATATTATTAAGAGCATTGAGAGAAATAGCACAAAACAATGATGATAATATAAAACATTGCATAAAAAAATGAAACGCTTATTTCATTGTAGACAAAGGTACACACAATAAACTAACCAAATTTAATTGATATTATTCAAGTAAAATTTATTTATATTTTGATTTTCAGTAAATTCATTAAAATAGATATAAAATATTTTAAATTTATTTTTAATTCTTTTAAATGCAGGAATTTGATACACACCTGGTTTTAAAACTTAAAATAATCAAGTTAGAAATAAGAAATAAATAATATGATACTTCATAAATTGCACGTAATTATAATCAGTAATACAAAATAAAATAAAAAGCAAAATTGCTGAT
This sequence comes from Nephila pilipes, assembly GCA_019974015.1. Lineage (NCBI taxonomy): Eukaryota > Metazoa > Arthropoda > Arachnida > Araneae > Nephilidae > Nephila > Nephila pilipes. The sequence goes on along the minus strand of BMAW01115394.1, from coordinate 3,032 downwards.
CCTGTCTCTTGATATTATAATGTAAAATTCAGACTTTCTCAAATCGATAAAGAAGTAAGTTTAAAAGCTCTTATAAGTATTCACAGCATTTGTATAACAATAGACATATCATCATAAATAAACTATGCACTTTTGGAAACTTCATTATTACTTAATTTATAATTATTTTTCTCTTTTAGAACATGCCAGAGAAATCTTAAAAATTTAAACACTCTTAAGAATTTTCTTATATATCTTCCATGAAGGAATGATACATTTGATGTATAATTGTCATTTTTTATTGTTCCATAATCCATTATACTGTGATACATTAATATTTATAATATTGAATGAATCCTAAGATTAAGTCTAAATTTTATTAACAAGCATTTTTCAAAAATGAAAACTTTATTTTTCTTTGATCTAATTCTTCCTATATATGCTGAAAATTATGATAAAATATTCACTATGGCAAATAAATGAGATGAATAAAAAGCAAAACCATTAAAAAAAAAAGGTGTTTCGCATTATGCTCTAAAATGTGAGTATCCTAAGGGTATAAATGTTGGCCTTTGTTAAATAGTGCCACATTGTAGTTTCCACATGTTTTGACGGTTAGGTCAAACAAAAGGTGACGATTAGGTGTTCCAACATGTAGCAGAGCTGATACGCATTAAATCAAAATCCTTACGTTGCCGCGGTGTGGAAATTAGAAGTGGACGCTCTAGCTCGGCTATCGTTCTCGTTACTTGTTTAAATTACGAGGACCGTCTTATTACTTTGTCCCTTATGTTACTTGTAAATGAAATATTAATAATTTATCAGTTTACCTACGTGTTCCTAAAAATAAATTCTTTAAATGCACATAAGAAATTTAAAATTATTTTTTTTCCAATAGTAATAAATGTTTCAATTAGTAAAAAAGAGGAAATGCTTTGAATTTTTAGAATACTTCTAGTAAAACGCAAACAATAAGCTGATATCGAAGACAAAATATTATGACTGCAAACATTTTTAAGTTGCCGAGGAGCTTCATGTATCTCGGTAATCTTGTTTATATAAAAGGAATATATGATTCTTATTTGTACTTAATTGTTTCTTTTGCAAGTAATGACAACATACTGGAGCTTCTTACCTTTTTTTCACTTTTCGTACAAAAAGTTATATTCTTAACCTTTAGATAATCCTTACTTTTTATTTAAAATTTCAAAAGAATTGCATAATATTGTTTTAATTCTAAGATTACTGCTCTGATTTTTGTGCGATAATAAACTAATTTTTGTGTGTGATTTTGTGCATATGATAGAGCCAAAGCGAATACATTCCTACGAAGACAACTCTTTCGATCAACATTCAAAATAATTACAAAAACCTTTCCTTCTCAACGCACAGACTCCTCAATCGGTTTAGAAAAAACTGACAACAATTTTTCTTTACTTTCTTCAAAACGAAGGAAAACTTTACCTTCAAATATCGTTTTTTACCTCCCCCCCCCACTTCGTCTGGACAGTCCCCTAAGTGACTGGGTCCTTTTTACATTATCTCTCAAAATCTAACACAATATCAGTTCACTGAAGGGTTATTTTCAGTTTCCCGATAACGTTCGCAAAGTAGAAGGCCTTCTTTTAAGTTCGTCGGCATAGTTTCTATTTATCCTATGTCCGACAATGTAACAGAACAGGCAATCACTTTCTAAAGCTTTATTACGGCAATAAGAGGAAGAACCACGGAAGAATAGTTTTCCGGCTACATGAAAGCAACCTTGAAGATTTACAAGAAGGCAGATGTGCATTTCTAGGTTTTATTACACCAAAAAGGCATATGATAATCAATAATGACCAAAACCTGAAAGAATCAACAATAATCAAGAGGGAGAAGCATTCTTTGTCGATATGAAAGCTTTTACAACTTGTTTTTCATGCTCATTTACAGGAGCCATTTGATTCTCTATTCAGAGTTTCAAACGTTCGGGTGCCTTAGAACGCACCCGAACATTCCTTTCTTTGTACTATCGTACATAAAAAGTGTGACTCATGAATAAATAGGCGAGAAAAAAAAAAA
>BMAW01115386.1:0-10624 GCA_019974015.1 Nephila pilipes | reverse complement strand
TATACGTATTGCTGTAAAGTTCAAAAGTACATGATCACTATTGCTATGCATTGGTCTATCATTTTAAATAAATAATCTTGAATTTTTCTATAGAAGGTAAATAGGGTAAATCTTTATATACCTACGAAAACGATGAGGATGCTCTAAAATTTTGATTGACAAATAATGATAAGAAAACCAGAATTAGGAAAAAGTTTCAGGTGTTTTCTCTTATGCATTTCGATTCGACACTTTGTTAATTAATTATAATAAAAGTTTAGCATTTGTAATGATAAAATGAAATGTATGAGCAATACGCAATGGAACGCAAAGGCCATGTAATAACGATGAGTTTTTAGTTGCTTTACGCTTAATTATGTTTGAATTTTTGAATAATAATATTTCTATCATTTGGATTTTTCTCTCTCTGCATATATATGATAATGGAAATATTAGAATTGAATTGGTGTGTTGAAGGAGCAGACAACATATCTCACTGTTTTAAATCAAAATTCATTTATAAAGGAGATACAGGTAATTTCCTTTATTATGTGGTTTGAATTGCCTCATTCATTCGTTTCGTTTCATTTTCTATTTCATATTTTTATAATTGTCGAGACAAAAATAGAATTTCACCCCTCTACTCATCCACAAAATTGGCTGCGGTAACGAGTGGTCAGGATCGAAAGTCAGCCGTTCGTTGATACCATTATACACTCACCGTTTACCGGGATTGATATATTTGTCGTCCTCACTATGTGACTTCTATTTGACAAATTGTTCGTCGCCACTCACCCTCCCCTGTGGTTAAGTCTTTCGCTCTTTTTAAATGAATCGAATGAATCATCATAAAAATATTGTTTTATTTTGTAACAATCGATAAAACGCTTTAACGAACTCAATGAGATCAAAAATTTAATTTTTGCTTCTTTCACTGTTTCTGAAAATTACTTTCACTCCCCATAAGCTTTTATATTTAAAATGGTTTTCTTGCAGGCTTCCTAATTATACTAAGAATTTCATGATTTATATTATTGTGGTCCCTATATTTCTGAAAAGACGAAAGGGTTTATTTAGTAGAGTCATTTGAAATATCGTTTGAAGGAGATTTTATAAAGTTGAAAACTCTAGTTATACAAAAATATTATTGGCACCGAGAGAAATGTTTAAAAACAGGTTAATTTTATAAAATACTCAAATAATTTCAAACCGAGTGAATATTTCCTTTAACAAATCAAATGTGTTTCTTTTGGTTTCATTTGTCTCTACAGATGTTGATTTTACCACTAAAAAGCGTGTGTTGAAAACTTTACACTAAAAACTCTTGAAAGTCATAATTAGAATAACTTTGTTAAACTGCTGAATGCGAGTAGCTTTAAGCAACATTAAACTTTTAACACTATTTTCCCTCTGGCGATTTTAATTTTCATCACTTGGTGGGAGAGTTTTCCTCTCGAATTAACATTTTCTTTTTATGTTTCAGACCGAACAACTGGAGGATATGTGGTTTTTGACCTGAACTATTCAAAACGACTTGAATTAAAAATTAAGAGCATCGAGTGACCCCTCATTGACCTTCGACATAAAATAATTTATCAATAAACCTAGATTATTTAATCAAAAAGATTTTTCTTTGATAACTCCTGATTCCTTATCAACCATCTTCGAGTGGAATTCAATCTCCCGATATTCAATTTCCCCATAGCAGCAGCAGTTCAGTCGCCCACTAGTTTCATCTGTCTCGCTGCCAGACTAAAAATAACTTCCTGCGAAAACGTCCCCTTTAGTAACCCATCAGATGCGGAACATTTGATCCCCTAAATCTTTGGAAGTCCCAGAGAAATTCCTCTGACACGAAAGAATACACAACCAACCTCGATTAATCACGTGGTTTCTACTTTTCATCAATTCTGGGTAAGATTCAGATGATCCTACCACGCACCCTTTTCCTGTCTTCGTAATGTGAAAAGTGACCATGTTCGAAATGAACATTTTACATATACACGGATTGGATTGTACAGTCACCAGTTTCTTTGAGGGTATTTACAAAGCATCATTATTATTATTTGAGAAATTTTTTAAATAATATTGAAATCTTCCACATGTGAAGCTTTCCTCTTGTTATTCACATATGAATTTTAAAGAGAAAGTAATCAAAATATTACGGAAATGTTCTTATTAAAACAATAATAACAATGTAATGAATGCAAACCGAAGAATTGATGAATAGGAAATCAGTGAATTTTTTAAGAAAAAGTTCTCCTTGAACTTCATCATTTTGAACATTACGGAGATGGGAAAAAATCTGACCCTTAAAAATGAAGGGTTATTCCAGATGAGCAATGCGATTTCAAAATTTCGTATTTTCAATATTAAAAGACACACTATCACAAGTAATACATGAATGCAAAGGAAAAGTGTGGCAGTTTTATTAAGGATTATTATATTATTATTATATATTAAGGATTATTATTATATTAAGGACAATAGATGGTCCTCGTGTGTTCTTCGAGAAGCTATTTTCACGAATGCTGTTTCAGAAATTTTCACGGAGTTACCTTGCAACTGGATCGGTCACAGTTGAAGAGATGACTCGATGTTATTCAGCTGGCCACCTAAGTCTCTGATATCGCCTTCTAAAATTTCTTCTTTTTGGGGGTTTGTAAACGATAAAACATATGCATAACTAATCCCACAAATTTATGTGAACCTGAACAACGGATTTCTGATAATGTGCAATCCATTACTAATAACACTTTTTAATGTGTTTGGCAGGAAATCACATAAAGAATTGACTCTAAGTGAAACTAAAGGAAATTATATAGATCACTTGTAAAAAGAGACTTCTATATTTTCCCATTGCATTCGTGTATTACTTATCATTCTGCGTCATTTATGTATGAAAATACGAAATTTTGAAATCGGATGAATCATTTTTGAAAAACCCTGTACATTTATTTGTAAACAGCAGCTCAAAGTCTTCGAATAACATTAATTATCACAAACCATTCAAAGAAATAACCCTCATCATCACACTCCATAAAATATATTCGAAAGTTGCATCGCAGAAAGAGAATAGCAGCTTTGTTTTCCAAAATAACATGTATATTTTGAAAGATTTCTAGAAACAAAGATTGCCTTGCTGCATATAGGTTATCGTCTGAAATATGCTTTGGGAAAAAATGCTCATTATTAAAAGCATTGAAAGAAAAAAAAAGCACGAAAAAGTAACACGAATATGACTGCATTCAATTTCAAGCATGCATGGGATATAAATATGCATCTCGTATTTTGCAATTGAAGAACAAAATAAAAATTATTTTAAGTGTTCTTTTTCAGTGTAAGAATAACTTGTTACTAAAGAGTTTCTTCACTTTGACTGAAAGAAATAATATTTCTAACAAAAATTTCTGTAACCCTCTATCTAATAAATCCATTTCCTTCAATAAAAGAATTCTTATTGCGAAATCCTTGTACAGTCGCAAATCTGAATAATCTCATCAGTTTAATGAATAACTTACGAAAAAAGAGTTGAAAAAATGGAATATTTCTTATATGAGCTATAATAAATGTTACATCAATATAAATTCTCTGCGGAACGAATTTTTACGTTGAATTACAGAGTAACTGGTCACTTTGAGAAAATAAATTTATGGCCAAGTATACAGATTTTTACAATATGTAAGTCAAATTATGAAAAACATTTAATAAAAGAACTTGCAATTCTTATAAGAAACTGAGTGTATTGTATTGTCAACCAATCCTTAACGTGTGATTGTGTTTAATGACAGTTTGTTTGTTCTTCAAACAACAAATATACAGTTTGTTTGTTGCACTCAAATCCATTTTGTTTCGCCATAATCGAAGATTTGTGTTGCTCGAACATAACTTAGTAACAACTTCTTAGAGGGCCTTAGAATGTGTGACTCTCTCTCTCTCTCTCTCTTTTGGTACAAATTTCTTTACACCCCGAACATCTTTAACACTATCTTCCTCTTCTCTTGTTCCCCTTTCTGACTGATCGTTATCAGTTTCTGGCCAAACTTCAACAAAATCATGTCACTTTTTTCAGAGAAAAATGGTGATTCTTATGTATAAATAGAAAGAAGAAAAAATATATTAATGTTTTTCTTAATATCTTTTATTATAACGTTAATCTTATTTTCATAAAGTGAATAATTAAAATTATAATGACACTCTCGAATTTTAGTAATGCACTCTAGTATCTCTCCTGAAGATCGATCTCGTGCTATTGGAAGCCCTCTCTAGTTATCCATCCGTTCTCGAAGGACAACACTAGTCGCGTATTTGCTTCCGCATTCTTTCTTCACAAATTTTTTACGAATTCATTAATTCGTTGCCATTTGTGATTTATAAAATATATTTTCCTACTTGGTTTTTTGATAGAACATTTGTTAGTAGAAGCGAGGAATATTTGCATTGCCGTTTGAGATTTTAAACTTCATGGAAAAGAACACGAATTCCTACTCAGAATTTATAATGACTTAATGTATTCTAATGCTACGAAGAAGGTAAAAATTAAAATGCAGCCATTTAACTATCTGCAAGCAAAATGATATTTAACTGCGTTAAATCTCTAGCTCACCAAACATTTTGAATTCGCTTATATTGATCCTAAAGAATTTTTGTTTCCTTATGAAACCTAGACCGCACGCACGCACACACACAATATTTATTTGAATGTATTTAAGTGTAAACGAAAGCGAAAAGAACAGTAAAAATTTTTTTTGCAATAATATTATTCTAGGCCAATAATATTATTGCAATAAAATGAATATTATTCTCGGATTATAAATGACACAAAAGTTAAAAAAAATTGACACGTAAAGAATTTCGAAAATTATTGTAGGAGAAGAATGTATAGATAGAATAATTTCTTATCGTAATTTTTTATTGTGTTTCATTCCATTCCAATAAAAAGAGTTGTGAACATTTGACAAAAGTAAACAAATACTTTTTAGGGTTAAGAGAATGATTACGAATATTAAACGTCTGGTAGAGGACAGCACAATATGAGTGTGAGAGAAATTCGCTGCACTTCGAATGAGTTAAACTAATTTCAGCAACTCTCTCTGTTCTAACATTTCAAACACCGTTAAAGATAGATATTCATATTCCTCGCGTTTTATATGTAAAATTCATTTTCAGATAAGCAATATAAGAAACAAAATGAGCACAAATACTTCCACTTCTTATTGTAGACTGGAGCGACTAGCGGAAGCTGATTTTAAACTCGGAGACACAGGTATCACTATTCCGAAGGGGATGATCGTCTCTATTCCGAACTATGCACTTCACCACGATCCGAAACAGTTCCCAGATCCAGAAAAGTTTGATCCTGACAGGTAAAGTTTTTTTCGCCCTTTTTCGAACAGATTCTTTGCTTGACCACATGCCTTTGTTTTTATACATGTTAAGAAACCTAAGATAACTTATGGAAAATTAAAAACATTAATGATTTTTGAAAAATATTTTTGATTCAAATTTTTATTCTATTCTCTTAAAATCAAACTATCGCATATTTTATTTACGATTGAATTTTAAAACAAAATTTCAAAATAACAATTAGAATGTCTTAAGGCAGATTATTATTATAAACTTGAAAAATATTTTATTTACTCTAAAATATTTTTAAAAATTGCCTTGTCGTGTCATTCAATATATTTTCTCAGTAAATAACACCTATGGAAGCGCATTGCACAATGGATAAGAGTTATAAAAATACATATATTCTGTTTGTACTGACAATGATCAAGAAGTGTTAGGAATAGAAATGGGGTAACTCAATGCGATGTTGCGCAACAATCGTTTTTCCAACATGTCCATGAGTAGGATTCCCTTCGCCTCTAGAAAAACTATAGTATTAATGATAATTTTTCGCGTTTTGTCTGCTTTGTAGTTACTCTTTATTTTGATTTTTGATGGGTTTCTGTTGCACAATGATGAATCCATTCTCAATGATGGGGACATTTTGAAACAAAATGCGACGACAACTGGACGCTGCCACTATGAAAACTGACCTATGAAGCAGATTCATATTCTTTTTGGTGCATTTAACAGACGGGAGTACACAATAATAACACAAACTTTTCTTTGCAATTCCATTTGTTGTTATAAACAAATATTGCTTGCACTCGCTGATGATAAAACGCAAAAGGATTTTTTTTCGCATGTTTTATCAATTATAATTGCAGCAAATAATTTTATACAACTTAATAATAAATTATATTACCGAGGAATACTGTAATATGATAAAAATATTAGATTCAATTCATAACTTTCTCGAACTATTTCTGCAATGTTCTTCTAAATGGTATTAACTTATGTAACATTTCAAATAATAAATTATTACAATAAAAGCTCAGAAGTTATCATAATTAACCTCAAAAAGCACCATGCTTTAAGATTGATTGTTTATTTAAAAAAAATATCCAATATTTCACAATGAAATATATTTAGTTGTAAGCAGTCCTCAGAATCTAATTTGACTTCTATATGTATAAAACTTATCGTGAAAACGTTTCTTTTACATGCTTTCTAACAGTAATTCCATTCTTTTTCTCTCAGATTCACCGCAGAGGAGCGCGCCAAAAGGGATCCGTATGCCTACCTTCCTTTCGGGGCGGGACCCAGGAACTGCGTGGGAATGCGATTTGCTCTCATGGAGATAAAAATTTGCCTCGCATGCACCGTCTCCCACTTCGAAATGCTCAGATGCTCAGAGACGAAGGTAAAACTACTCTAAATCACAAAGTTCTGCTCTGGTTCTGTAGGTCATATTGCAAGGAAATGACCCTTTTGAGTTGATGAAGTTAAAAATTTGTTTTATTTTGCGCTTATAATATTCATTAAAACAATATTCGTCACTGCAATATCGATTGCAATGCAAAGGAAAACATAGGTAACGATGTCAGTTAAAAAAACCCTACGCCTTTGTCATCTTGTCTCTTCTCTCGGATGCACCTGACCTGCCTTTTTTTCTAATTTCCAAGTTTTAATGTGAAACTATTTTAAGCTAGTCTATTGATAATCAAGCAATATTGAATGTTGATTCAATGTCTTGGAATAGATGCTCTTTAATCCGCCACATTCCAGGCCATAAAGGATTAACAGTGACTATATTTTAATACAGATAAATCACCACATATAAATTTTTAAATGAGTGAAGCGCGTAATGAATATGTTAACTTACATACTACACTTGTGTAGAGACGATATAAACATCGAAATAAGTATTTCTTCTCGTTCTAGCAACTGAAATTCAATTCAAAACAATGAACATTATAAGCGCAATATTAATTTTAAAAAATGCGCAATATGGAAGGAAATCAATGAAATACAATTATAGTGAAAGCGAGTTGTGACGAGGTATTCAGGTGACATGCTTACGTTTTATTACCCGAGAACTTGTTTAGTTTTGAATGGAAGATTTTCTTACACCTAACCTACACACGAACCATCTGCGACCTGGATACAATCACTCGCATCCACGCGAAAAGACCGGTGTCGGATTTCAGAATGTTCAAACCCTTCGAATGATGTATTAAAGAGCACTCACTGCGATAATAACTTCAGCTGTTGGACTCCGATAGGGAATAAGAAAACATACCGATAGGGAATAAGAAAACATTTGTTCCGTTACCAGATTTGAAATAGGGATACTTAGGGTTGCTGGAGTTACGGTTTCTATAAGGTCTATAAGCTAATGAACCTTAAAAAATATGAATATCATTCTGTTACTGTACTTATTTACATCTTTTTGTTATTTTCGAATTTGAAGGATTGTTCATATGAATCCTTTATAAAAATTTAAAATATAGATTAGTAAAATTTACATAATCTACGAAAGGAATTAAATTATAATGTTATAGTGGATTAATTTATTTGCATGGTAAATTTCTAAAAAAATATTTTCTTACAGTGGATACCATGATTGTTTTCTGAACATCAATCATTCCTTAAATGAGAATATCTTGAAATTCTATGAGTAGAATTCTGGATTCTGTAGTGCTTCTGGATTAAAGATGATGACAAATGACTGCGTAAATCTGTTGAGGATTGCTGTTTAATGCATTTTATGTATAATTACGCTATTCAATGCCTAATAGAGCTTCATACATCTAATGATAATAAAACAATTATGACAACACCAAAGACATTAAAGAAATGTACACTACCTTATAATTGTGAACTAAAACACTTAAATAATGTTTATGAAAATATTAATGAAATGAAATGTTTTCGAATACAATTAAAAGTGTATTCGAAAACCTAAAAAATATAATGAGATATTGATTTTATTCTTTTACTATATATTAATGATAAATTGAAAAAAAAAACCCTTCTCGCGTTGTATTTAAAATGTTACAATATAATAAAAGTGTTGAGATAAAACAGCTTTTGAAGATAGGACATGTAATTTTGAACATCGTTCAAGTGGCGAGGACGACACCTCAGCTGGTACCCCATTCAACAAATTTCCACCCCATCCCAATGCGAAGCCATTGAGCCCTGACAGATATAAAGTGCATCCCCTCTGCTATAAATGGGTTCTTATTGGCATCAGGACTCGACGACGCCGATCAGGAGCTCACAATCATCATCTCTCGACCACCACAAAAAGTGTTTCAAAGACTTATTAAAATATTGTAACTGAATGAAAAAAATATTAAAAGGTTAGCAGATTAATCTTTTGTACAAAGTTGTCAAGTATAGAAACCCAATGCTTATTTCTTACGGAACATCTATGGAATTAATGATTGGATTCCGATGAAGTTTTGATCATTGACTATTTAAATACTTCTCTACTTAATACTTCTACTATTTAAATACTTCTTCTTTTAATTTACAGAGTGTTTTACAATTTAAAATGTTGTGATAAAAACAAACAAATGAAAATGTCGGAATTTCCACAGATATACCAAGCAGGAAACATAAACATAGTGTTTGCGTGTTAAGAAGTTTAAAATGTGTTGTTATGATTTCAGGTGCCTTTAGAGTTCCATCTTGGTCCTGGTTTACTGATTCCCAAAGGAATTAATCTCAAATTGAAGTCGAGGGAAGACAAAATATTATTGAAATGAAACGTGAACCAGATTTCATTGGATTTGAAATGACGTTCAAAATAACATTTAATCGGTGATAATATGATAGAAGAATATTTCTTTTTCATCCAGATGCATCATTTGATTCTTCTGAATAGTTTTTAATATTCATTTTAATGTACTTGCTGTTATTTCGGAATAAATCGGTTTTATTTTGTCTCATTTTTTAAATTATGGTTTAAGTTTAATAGATTTCTTTGTTTTTTGCATTAGCCAAATATTGTTTAGTTGCAAAATAAAATTTATCCGCTTTTATTCGATACAATATCATTTAATTATTATACGGCGTTAGTATTTTTTATAGTCATGGGAAATAACAAAAATAAAAGTGTTATTCCCTTAAATATAAGTTCAAAAATTAGATACTGTATTAAAGTTTCAGTTTCCTATAACGAAAAAAATTAGAACATATTCAGATATTTCAACTTTGAATGAAACAAAATTAATCAATTCTTTACAATCTACAGATGTTCTAGAAAATGATGAAAAAAATGATTTTTAACCTAGAAATTCTGAATAATATAATTTCTTTATTACGGTGTCCTATACATTTTGAAAGAATGTTTTGTAAGTTTGTGTTTGAATTGACCATGAACATGATTTTAAAATGTGAAAAATGTGACTATTCCTTCTCTTTCTTCAATTCTGAGAAAGTAAGCAATCGGAATAATTTAAATCATTCATTTGTGTTTGGTATGAGAGTCATTGGTGAGGGATATACCGAGGCCAAAAAACGTTGTTCAGCTATCAATATAAATTTACCACAAAAGAAAGCGTTTGCTTTCCTTCAGAAAAAGTGAAGTTGCTGCTAGCTACGTAGCATGCAATGCAATGAACGAAGCTGCAATGGAAATGATGCTGAGTTATCTCAATGTGGTGTATAGGTTTATGGCTCTTGTTCACGGAGAGGGTATTCATCCTTGAATGGGAGTTATTTCAATAGATACAGGAAAAGTATAAGACCTTAGAATATATGTCAAAAGTTTGTAGACTTTACGATTCAAAAAACGAAGAGTTAAACACCATTCATAACTGCGCAAAACATATAGGGTCCTCTGGTTCTATTGAACCTGTTGGTGTGTATCGTCTTTTCCTACATTGAATTGAAATGTGGAAATTGCAATAAGTAAAATTTTGGTGACGGAGATTCAAAAGTGTAAGAGTTATTTATGGTCAGAATACCGTAACAAAATACGAAGATATTGGACTTATACAAAAAAGTGTTGGAACAAGACGATAAATTATTTAATTGAATATATTTAAGCAAAATATACATAAAATTAAAGCAAAGGATAAAAAATTGAAAAGTGATCTGGTAAGCCGAAAGTGATCCATCTAAAACAATAACCCCTTAAGTAGCTAAAAAAATTGGTTACCTTCCAGCTTTCTTAATATTCTGAATAATGTTATTTATTTTCAGTCATATCTTCATTAAATTTTGCATATGATTTAAAGTAATACATAAATCTATAAGTAAATAAAATACTTAATAGTTATATTTGCTTCACTTCAATCCAATA
>BMAW01115376.1:0-10037 GCA_019974015.1 Nephila pilipes | reverse complement strand
TTAAGGGGTATTCTCTTTATGTACTTGCAAAGTTTAGACATGTCCAGCGGCATCCTGATCGGCGTCAAGAAGGAATTAACAGCTGATTTTCGCGTTATAAAAGCGATGGGAACTGATTGCGATAAAAGTGAAGTTGTCCATTTGGACGTTTGGAAAAGAGGAATTCTTTTTAGGATATTGGCTATTTATAGTCCTCCTTGTAATTCTCCTGAATTTTCCTATGTTAACCACGGTAAACATATTATTTTTGTTGGCGACTTTAATGCCCACTCTCCCATGTTCAAAAACGTTCTATTAAAGATCAAAAGGATTACGCTTACCGGGATACGATGCGAATACCTTCTCCAAATGTTCCGACAACGTTGAGTCCTAATCTCACCAAATCCGTGAGATGTGCAGGAAACCTTCCGCGCACATCACACAAATACATTTATTATCATCATAACTTTATTGTTCAATTCTATTCTCTATCGTTTTAAAACTATTAGGTCATCTATTACTCCACTTCGGAAGTTTTACTTCATTTGTATCATCACGTTTCATTTCATTGGGAAGAAGATGGGAACTGAAATATTAAACCAGAAAGAGAGCCCAGATGTTAATGGGAGCGAATATTCGCGAATAACCCATTGAACATATTAATCTATTAAATTCGATCCCGTATATGAATTTCTTAAGCCATACCCTTCCCTTGCAAAACAAACTTTTGTATCATAAGAATCGCAATTTCATTTGATTAGAAAGTAATAAAAATGACCCCTTTGAAATTTTCTGACTTATCCCCATTTTACCATTACATAGACTTATTTGACGCATGCGCACATGCAATGAAGGTCGCTGAAACCCTGATAAGTAAACGGATTCTATATTAAATCATAATCAACACCTGCACACTTTCCGATAACATCTTCCCTAAACTCTTAATATACGATATACTTGACCCTATAACTCCAAGTCAACAATGTCATTTAATTATCAAAAGGTTGTAAAAATACCCTCTAAGACAGGTTTGAAGAAAACTTCATCACAAATCACTTTCACCTGTGTGAACTTAAAAAGTGATTACGCCTTTTAGAGTTCTAGAGCTCACTGTTCGTGAGAAAGTTCTTATGAAAATGCAGTTCTGAATAACTGTTAATATCAGGAATCACAAAATAGCCTTGAGTTTCCGCAGATGTTTCATTAAGGTTATATTAATAATGAAGTATTAACGTTGAGTCATTTATTACTGTACTAAAAATGGCAATGACGCGAATTTTCACTTTCGACCTTTTCAAGATTCGGTTTTTAACTCTACGATGCTTTTTTTACCTTTGTGTAAGGCATTTTTTCATAACCTTATTTATATTTTTCGAGAGCGGAATTTTCCGGAGAAAAAAAAATGGAAAAAAAATAGTATTTATTCAGCAAATATTAATGAGAATAAACGGATTATTAAGGTTTTATTATTACCAAGAAAAAATCGAGACAAGTGGATAAAATTTATTCTGTGTATTAATTGATTCTTATATGCAAGGTGTGGCTGTTAAATAACTTTGTTTTAGTATTCTTAACGTCGTATTAGTAGCAACACGAGGACTATTGGCGACAGACCTCGTAATTTTGAACCTCGGTCAAGTGACGGGAATGATACCCGAGCTGACACCCCCTCTCGTAACTTCCACACCACGCCAAGGGAGGACTTTAGGCTTCGACAGATTCAACGTGTATCAACCCCTGCTACACGACGGATCGTTACTGGCATCAAGGCTCGGACACGTGACTCAACGAAATCCGCCGACCGCCAATTCGCTGCCTTTTCCACTAGGCTACCGCGGTCAAACATGAAACAGAATAAACGGATTTAAAACGAGGAATATAAAAAAAAAAAATTAAAGTCAATTCCTACTTAGGTCAATAAAGAAAATTTTTATTTTAGTTACTTTTTATTATGTAATTGCAATTAATATAAATATGTATATAGTTACATATGACAGAATCACAGTATTAAGAGGAAATTTTTTTTCTCCTTTATAAAACTAGGATTAATTAATTCATTCGGTAAATTAAATGGTTGGAATGCAATTTAGCCCAACCACCCTTGGCGACATTAATTATTTGGCGGTATTTTGCCAAATGTGGCTACCCTGGTCCGCTTCGCGGACGCAAAGTTCAGTAAAAAAAATCGCCAAATTTGGTAATTTTTGAAATCCCGCCAAGTGGTTGGACAAACCTGCATTTTCCCCAATTTTAATTTAATTAAGGAATTAATATTTTAAGAAACTGTATTAACATCAAGTGTCCTCAGCTAGAAGTTTAAAAAAAATGTATTTGAACTCGAGCGGGTGAATAAAAAGTATTTTATTAACGATTGAAAATTTGAACAAGATATATATAAGGATATGTGAATTGATAGTAGGAATTTAAAAAAGTATATAATATAATATTTAAGGTTTAATTATTACTAAGAAAAAACCGAGATATGTGGATAAAATTTATTCTGCCTGTCAATTAATCTTTATATACATAATGCAAATTACATGCATTAATGTTGATTTCATTGGTTTCAGGAAGCCTTAGGTTGAAGTAACTCACACTATATAGAAGACAGAGTTCAATCTGCTAAAATATACAATGGCAGCCTTCAAAAGGTTAAGGAGTGCCAAGAGATATTTATAACTCTAGATGATGACTAAGTAGACAGCAGTTAAGAATAATAAATAAAAATTAAGTTTCTATCTCAATTATTTTGAAAACGTTTTTATGTATTTCACTTGGTGTGTATGTGTATCAGTGTGTCATCAAATTTTCGATCGTTAATTTAACCAACTTCCCATCAAGCTAGAGCTCTGAAACCTTGGAAATCATTCTTACTCGCCTAACAATGCAATATTTAGACATATGCGACAAGTTTTAACTAAAATTTCAATAATTTTCTTAATAATGCAGTTTAGCCCAACCACATGGCGCGATTTCAAAAATTGGCAAACTTGGTGATTTTTTTTATGGCTGAACAATATTTAGACAATTGCCAATGCAATATTTAGACATTTGTGACACGTTTTAACTAATATTTCAATAATTTTTTTAATAAAATTTGCCACCATATAAAAACGTTGGTTTTTATCTCGATTTATTTACTAATAATTAAAACTTTGCGGTACTGAGGATAACTCTGTTCGTCTTTGATATCCACATGTATTTATGTTCCACAAAAGGGAAAACATTACCAGCGATATTTTGAAGTTCAAATAAATCCATAAATTAACAAAATAAATGGGATGACTTCTAATTAAACATCATACATTGGAGTAAGAACTAATTATTTGCAGATTACAGATGGCTTGTTACGTCGCTGTGTGTTACAAACCATCGGTTGTTCCAGTATTCAATCAGAGATCCCTACGATATTTTGGGGTTACTTCACTAGGTGCAAGACAGATAAAAAAACAAACGAGTTCTAAGCATTTGTATCCCCACAGCACCTACTAGAGCATGATTTCACTTGGTTAGTATGCTTATAATTCTCATTTTTGGCGATGTGACAAAATATATAAAAATTGGTAGTATATTATATGTTGCTGTAAAAGTGATTAATTCGGTGATTATGTATAATTACAGGTAATTATTCCTAATCACTACTAAACTTGGTAAGTGTGATAAATTATTTAATATTTATCACATTTACCGGTAAATTTATAAAATCCCCAACTCGTTATGGGGACTGTAAAAAATTCAGATTATTTTGTAGAGTAACGAAATCTTAATTGGAAGTCTAACAACAAGTTCTTTCTTAGGTACCTTTGATTTCTTTTGACAACTTTCACACAAGTTAAAGTAAATCATCACTGCCTAGGTAGTAACATTTTTGTACTTTTTGTAAAGTTCTTTTAACATTCTGTTTCTAACACCATGGTCAATTTATAAATGTACTTCATGAATTATGGTAAAAAGTTCTTAAGGTACATAAGATAAAAGTACGCATAAAATCTTACATTAGAGCTATCTTTACTTATGGGAAAGATAAGTTTTTCAGCATTGTTTACTTTCATTTTGTCGTATTTTTTTAGTCTTTGATAATCTTCCGGTTTTTCCCGCTACTTTTGTTTTTACTATTATTCACTTTGATTAACAAGGTGCCATATCTTTCTTTCGTCAGAAAAGCGCTATTCGCTTTCTTAGCGTCCAAAATATTTAATAACTTGGCATTGAAATGCTCATGCATATCGTACATTATTCATTATTTTATTTAAAAAAAAATGTCTATCCAGCACGAAATTATAAATACGACTGAAATCACGTGCATCTGACATAAATTTTGGAAAATTTATGGACTTTTGTTATATTCCCCATTACGAGTTGGGGTTTTTATAAACTAACCGGTAAATGTGACAAATATTCAATAATTTATTACATTTACCAAGTTTACTGGTGTTTATAAATAATCACCAGTAATTATACAGAATCGCCAGTTTATTACATTTACCAGTTATATCCAGTTTATTACATCATATAAAGCATAAAAGTATTTCGATATATACATATATAAGAGAGGAAATCCATACATAATATCTCTAAATAAGGATTGGTTTCGATATTTTTGAATTTGCCATAGAAATCATCCATACATTTTAAGTCGTCTTTTATTGTATAAAATAGGTTTTCCTCTTTAGAGTAAATCATTATAATTTCAGAAGTCAATTTTTATATGAGCAATGGATATTAACAACTTTTGACAATCGGGATTGATTATTGTTAATAAATACCACTAGGACAAAGAGCTGTGGTTAAATCACTACAGTAGTGATTTAATAAAAATAAAAAAAAAAAAAAAATACTCGTTAACTTGGTATCCCTCTAATGTTATTATTTCAAGAAAAAATAAAGAACAGCCGGGATGGTTTCAGAAACAAATATTTAATATTCGACACATTCCACAACAAGACTCTCAATGAATTAATGTAGAGACAGACAAAACAGTTTATTAGCTCTTAGCACAGAATGTTCAAGACCTCTGTCTCCTTCTCTCCAATCCCTCTCAACTCATTTAATCCTATTTTATATTCCAATAATCAAGTCTTAGCTTAACAGATCTTTCGTTCCGATTCACACACTTCTTGTTTACCTCTATTTCTACTCTTATTAATAGCTATTTTAACCCAAACGATTAATTCAGATGATTCAATCTAATCTTCAATTATGTATCTGCTTGCCATTATCCTCTATCTCCTTTCACTTTCATTTCAATTCTATTAGCTTAAATATCGCTATATCTAATTCAATTCACGACACTTCTTATTTTCATCTAATTTACCTAATTACATTTCATGTTGTTTGCGAAAGAGATGTCAGTTTATGCAATTAAAATTACCAAAATGTCCCCAAGCTTATTCAAGAGAAAATCTCGAACACATGATTCATTTGCCATAGAAAATATGATTTAAATATAAATGTCCATTAATTTTCAATTTCATGAACAACTCACAAAATACCAGCATAAAGCAAATAACCATATGTCAGCTTCACCAAGCTCTTTATGATACAAATAAACTTCATTCCAACTCTATTAAATATATAAAAAGGTGTTTCTAATTATCAAACGTATTATTCGATTTAATTTGTGTGCAATGGCAGAATCGAATCGAAATAACTCAACCGAAACCGATGCCATCGCAAGATTGAATTTTCAGTTCAATCCAGCCAAGAGGAAACTCAGCGGAATTCGGATGTTGATTTTAATCTGACAAAGTCAAACTTTGTCGAGCACATTTGTTGAAAGATGTCGCTCTTCTAATTAGAACAGAATGGAATAGCTGACACAAACAACATTAGTTTTGTAATTACAAAAGAGTTGTAGGAAGTCGCGAATCGAATCGGGATTATCAGTAAACCTTCTAGTAAATATCTCATGCGAATGTGTGTTATTCATTAAACAGGTAGAGTATTATATTTTTTAAACAGCGAGGTTATACAGAAAGGAAATGTTTTGAACGACATTGTACGTTTTGTTATCGGGTTTTGTTTATATCATCATACGCTTTTAACACAAGTGCTCAGGCGTGTTATTGGCATTTCCGTTCACGTCGTAATATGCCATATTAGAATTTTTATTTTATAATGGTATATTAATAATAATAGTATTGATATTAATAACTAGTAATATAAAAAAAATTAAAGTCAATTCCTACTTAAGTCAACAAAGAAATTTTTTTATTTTAGTGACTTTTTATTAAATAATTACAATTAATATAAATATGTGTATACATATGACAGAATCACAATATTAAGTGGGAAAAGAAAATTTTTTCCAGCGATCTACGCGCTTCGTCACTGAAGGTATTTATTCCTAAATTTATATCCTGTTAAATATCTAATACAGGATAAAATTTTTTCTCCCATATAAAACTAAAATTAATTATTTGAAAATCAAATAAAAAAAAATTTCTGCTCCGATGCTCTACCAACTTTGCCATTGCAAGACAAATGACATAGTTGAAGCATTGGCTTGTTTCTTAATTTATCAGGTAAATTAAATTGTTCGAATGCAGTTTAGCGCAACCACCCTTGGCGACAGGAATTATTTGGCAGTATTTTGCCAAATGCGGCTACCCTGGTCCACTTCGCGGACTTAATGTTCACCCCCCAAAAAATCGCCAAGTTTGGCAATTTTTGAAATCGAGAAGAGCGGTTGGGCAAAACTGCATTTTCACCAATTACGTTTAACTAAATGAATTAATATTTGAAAAAACTGTATTAACATTAAGTGTCATCCACTACAAGTTTAAAAAAATGTATTTGAACTTGAGTGGATGAATAAAAAGTATTTTATTAACGATCGAAAATTTGAAAAAGATATATATATATATAAAGAGAGCGTAAGCTAATAGTAGGAATTTAAAAAGAACTTGCTTATGTGTATGGATGGAATTTGGTACGCCAAAACTATGGGGCACGATGATGTGCACCTTGAAGAGTTTGCAGAGACTCCCTTTAACAACGATGACAGATCTTGAAATGCCTTGATAATCTGCCGGAGGGAAATCCCTTTTGTCCTAATTATTAAAAGCAGCGCAGAAGCAACGAACAAGCTTTCCCCGGATTGACATACTGAGGGTTAAAAACATCTTCGCTCAAGGTCAATTTATTTCCTATCCCGATGTGGTGGGGAAAAACATTGTTCCCTCTGAAATGGGGATATAGTGCTTGAATACTAGGTGACAGCACAGTTTAGAACGATTGGTTGCATGTACCCAAACGCAAAAACTTGTATCTGTGCATCTAATTAAGACAACAGCTCATAAATCACAACTAGTGATATACTGGCTATGGCATCCATATCAAATAAATCCGTCATTTCAAGTAGAGGAAGCCGACGAAGTCAAATAGGAACTGCTCAAAACGAAACTCAATTTATCAGGATGGGGGTGAATATCACTTGTAATAATAGCTGGAAAATAATCATCTCTTAAAAATTCTTCAGACTGTTCATCTTAGTACCATCACTTGACATTGGTGGGAGAGTATGCGGCGGTTCTCTTCAACGTCTGAGAGGGAATCCCTTTTGATCTAGTTGAAAGTAAACTAGGCCACAAGGCAATTTGTCAACAGATCGAGTGTTCAAATCATCTCCGTCGCTAAAAGTTAACTGACCTTCTTTCTCGATGCGAGGGAAAAAATTGCTCCCACTGTAAGGTCTTGGATGGTTTTTGAAATTTATGAAAGTGCTCCAAATGTTTAGAAATTCGCTTCAGATTATTTAAATTTAGTGTTGAAGAGAGTGTTGCTAATTTTTGCGACAAAGCTCTCTAACGAAATGTGGGAAGATAACGATTCTTGCATCATTTGAGAGATCGAAGTTTTTTTTAAAAGAAGACTGACTTTATGTCGAGTGTATTATTAATTAGTGCGAGATTAATTAGCCAATTTTCTGTGAATTTTTGGGTTCATTACCAGATTATATTTTATTTTTAAATAATTTCATTCATAAATCTATCGATCGAAAAGTCACTGTATTCGTATGTTACAGGAAATGAACAATTTTGCCCTCTTTTACAAAAGAAAGAGGGCACAAATTTTTGTATGGATTTTACACACACACGGTTTTACAACGCTACCAATAACTGTCAGATTTATCAAATTCGATGAAACATCAAAACGACTGATTTACATTACAAAAATCACCCCGTAACATATTTAATGATTTTAATAAAACTGTTCTTGTCTCTCTTTTGGCGATTAAAATGTTCAACATGAATGTTGTTCTATACCTGTTCTTAATTATGCGTATATCACATTATTTGTAAAAATAAGGATGGTTAAATAATTATTTAATTCAATTTATATATTTGTCAATATTTTATTTACTAAATATTTAATTTATGGGAATGAAATTTTTATGCGAAATTTGAATAAATTTAATCCATGCGAATATTCTTTCAATGTTAGTCTTAGCATGGTGAAATGCTCGTCCCCTCAAGACAGTCAAGACAGTTCGTCCTACTAGCGCGCCGCGGGTCGAAGAGAGTGGTTCTAGGGGTGAGGTACTCGTCACGAAAGGGTTAAGTGAGGGATAAAAACGCGTCAATGGGCATGCACTGTACCTTAGTCAATTCTAACAACAAATTATATAAAAAATTATATTGAAATATTTTGTATTAATATTTTAAATTTCCTCAGCACAGGTTCACAAGAGATCATTGATGGAAATGTATATGAAAGTAACCACGGCCATGGAAAAATAACAACACGCTAAAAAGTAGCGTTTATGGTATCCTGCACTAACCTTCTCTAAGAAATAATTACTTTCGCAATTTTCTCTCGCACGAAGAACGTGAAAAATTGCATTTCAAAAATTAGCACAAAAGGTGTCGGAAAAATAACAAAGAAGCTGAACTAACTTTTTCTTTTTATGGCTTGCGAATTTTGCAGAGTCTATTAACATAATTCAAAAATGCAAATGGACGGTTCTCTCTGACTATGACATCATAAAGATTAATTTTCGCCGCGAAGTTCGTGGAAAAATTCACGTCATAGATATAAAAGACATAAACTCTTTGGAAAAAAATATTAGAATGTTAAAAAGAAAAGTAATTACAGGCAAAAAAAAGTCTCACATTCTCTATTAACTTGCAACGAGTAAGAGAAAAAAGTTAATGAAGTTCTTTACAACAAAGATTGACTGTTTCATTATGAAACTAATGAGAAAATATTATTAAAAAATGTGTCTTGAGTAGTTAAAGACAGCTGTATTTATTTGTTGATTTTAGCGTCTATAGAATAGACTCCCAACCATTTTATGACCTGCCGATAAAAAGTATACTCTAAACACCTTTTCTAAAAACTTCTCTAAGCACTTCTCGATAAAAAGTTTACTCTAAACACCTTTTTTGAAAAAAAAAAATCTCTTATCCCCCTTTTAGAAAAACAATACAATATCGACTTTCGTTCTTATAATTAATAATGTGGTTATGATTTTTCAAGTGTTTAAGGTATATTTAAAAACACTTAGGTAAGTCAGTAAAAGAAAGCAGTCGCGCAGAAACATTTTTTCAAATTATCGAATGAGTTTTTTCTCAAGGATTTAAAAGCAATAATCTAGCTTTGTGAAGAAAAAATAAGAAGGAAATTCTTTAGGATTAACAATACACTTGGAAACATTGCACACGAATGACTCTTTATCTAACCTCTGAGGTTACTTTTCTACGATGTTTGATATGAGAACCTTGCCTTGTGAAAGAGCTGTAACTCATATAAATAATAACTATTTTATAAGAAGTATAGCTGAATATCAGATATAGATATTGAAAGTAATCGAGAGTTAAAAGGTTTTGGAGAAATAAAGGAATTAGTGACACTACATCATTGAGTAAAGGAATCAGTGACACTATATTATTGAATAAGGGAAACAGATACACTGTATTATTGAGCAAAGGAATTATTGATACTATATAATTAAGTAAAGGAGTTAGTGACACTACATCGTTGAGTAAATGAATCAGTGACTCTATAATATTGAATAATGGAATCAGAGACGCTGTATTATTGAGTAAAGGAATTAT
>BMAW01115375.1:0-25562 GCA_019974015.1 Nephila pilipes | reverse complement strand
AACTAAAAATGGTGTATGAGCCGAAAAAATATGAAATATTTAAATGACGGTAACTGTATTTTACTAATTTATTATAATTAGGATGGATTATAGTTTCTTGATTAAATATTTCACAAAATTGATAATATTTCATTTTAGTTGGTTTTAATGGTTCGTTGGTTCCGGTAATAAAAATCTAGAAAATAGAAGCTAAATTATTTCAAAGCTTTTCTGTAATAGAAATATGTTCAAAACAGTTTCATATAAAAAATAATTCGAGATAAAAACCAACGTTTTTAAAAACAACGTTTTTATATGATGGCAAAGTTTATTAAAGAAAATTATTGAAACATTAGTTGAAACTGGTCTCAAATATATTAATACTGCTTTGTTAGGCAAGTAAGAACGGTTCCCGAAATTTCAGAGCTAAAGCTTGATGGGAAGTTAGTTAAATTATTGATAAAAAATGTGATGTCACACTGATAAAAACATTAAAATTAATTAATTCATCCGGTAAATTAAATGGTTGGAATGCATTTAAGTCCAACCACTCTTGATGACAGGAATTATTTGGCGGTATTTTGCCAAATGTGGCTACTCTGGTCCGCTTCGTGGATTTAACATTCAGCCAAAAAAACCCCGCCAAGTTTGGCAGTTTTTGAAATCGCCCAAGTGGTTGAGCTAAACTGCATTATTAAAGAAAATATTAGTTGAAACTTGTCGCAAATATCTAAATATTGCATTGTTAGGCAAGTAAGAACGGTTCCCAAAATTTCATAGCTCTAACTTGATGGGAAGTTGGTTAAATTAATGGTAGAAAATTTGATGACACACTGATACGCACACAGACACACGCCAAGTGAAATACATAAAAACTAACTAAAATTAATTCATCCAGGAAATTAAATGGTTGGAATGCAGTTTAACCCAACCACCCTTGGTGACAAGAATTATTTGGCAATATTTTGCCAAATGTGGCTACCCTGTTCCGTTTCACGGATTTAACGCTCAGCCAAAAAAAAAAAAAACAATCACCTAGTTTGGTGCCAATTTTTGAAATCGCGCCAAGTGTTTGGGCTAAACTGCATTATTAAAGAAAATATGAGTTAAAACTTGTCGCAAATGTCTAAATATTGCATTGTTAGGCGAGTACGAACGGTTCCCAAAATTTCAAAGCTCTAGCTTGATGGGAAGTTGGTTAAATTAACGATCGAAAATTTGATGACACACACACACACCAAGTGAAATTCAGAAAAACGTTTTAAAATAGAGTACTTCGAAACTCGTGGGCAAAAATGGAAGGGGCAATAGAAAACATCTAAACAAGCAATTTTCACCATACAATACATAGGCTGATAGCAAGCGTTGGATCGCTAGACTGATTTCAGGAAGCACGGCGATGGTCAATAATCAGGAAAAGGCCTGATGAAATCCATGGTAGATGCGTAAGAAAAACTCGCACTATATGCCTTCCATTATAGCACCGTCAAGGGGTTCACCACAAGCTCTCCGCCTATGCATTATGTATGGTGAAAATATTTTGTCTTGGTCTTTTCTATCACCCTTAAATTTTTGCCCATGAGTTTCAATACGCTCTGATTTTGGTAAAACCCTATTTTTTCTTAAAAATTTGGAGCCAAAAGCTCAACCACGTTACAATAACTTCCCCAGTTATTGACACAAATCTAAATCTCGTCTAATTAGTTTTGTTACCATTCAGTCGTTTTTCTCAAAACAGAAAATTTTAGCTTACACACGGGATTTTACAGAAGCTATTTATCACAATAATTTCAAATTTCATATTTGAAATATGTTTCTTTATCATTTAGTTGACAAATAATTAAAAGAAAAAGTTTTAAGTAAATATTAATTGGATTTTTCTTAAAACTTCATAATTTTTTTAAATAATACTATTTTTCTAGACAAAAATCTCTTTCTAGGATCTTTCTAGAAAAAACAGAACAATTTTCTTCTTTATAACATTAATTACTCTTTTTTTTTTTAATTTTGATGATTAATGTTGTACTTCAGGAATTTGCGTTCAGTAAAACCGACTTTGACAATCTTGAAAGTGCTAATATATATTTATTTACGACGCTTAAAGATTTTTTCAAAAAAATTGCATGAAAATATGTGAAAATATAAAGATATAAAAATATTACACAGTTTAATTTGGTTGATTTTATTAACGTCGCACTAGAATAAATACGAGGGCTATTGGTAGAATGCTCAAGGGAGATATAGAACACCCTAAGAGCTCAGAGGTACAAACAGACCCCCGCAATCAAAATTTATTGACACGATGGAATTTTTTTTACAATTTCTTATAATAGAGTAACATAAATAGTACATATTGGAGCAAAGAACGAATGAATAAAACATAATTCAGAATATCAAGGGAAAACATAATCAATAATTTTCTTACAGATGAGTCACAGTTCAAACCACGTTTCATTTTTGACGTCATCGTCCTTATACTTCCTATTTCTCACATTCCACTTATCTTTTATTTCTATCTATTGGTATTGGATTGCGTAGTTTTGAATCTCAATTAAGTGATGGGGACGGGTCCTGAACTTGCACCCCGTCTCCAAACTTTTACATGACGCCAAAGGGAGGATTTTGATCCACTAGAGATTTAACGCTCACCAGTCACAACCACACGGCGGGTCTAAAGTTGCATCGAGGTTCGAGCCTATGACTCGACGAAAACCGTTGAGCAGGAATTCACTACTATAACCACTATCATACCGCCGTCACATTACACGGTTAGCGTGTCGAGTTTCTACTTCGTTGCATTAGCAAGTCATATTGGTTAAAAATCACTTTATTTTTAATTCACAGTTAATAGTTTAGATTCCTGAGAATCCTTGAGCGACATACTTCATTTAAAATGAATACTCAATTTGTATTAATAAAAGTAAATATAAAGATTTACTACTGCAATCAATGCGCTTCTTTCCTGTTTTTTAAGCATTCAGTGGTTTTCCTTCTTCAGGTAGGTACTGGAATTTTTACCACGTGACGCACGTTTTGATGAATTTGGTTAAAATGGATGAAGAATCTCAGGTTACCCTAGGAGTACTTTTCTTTCTTTGACCTTTCTTCTTGTCAACCTATTTTTTTTTAATTTTTTTTTTCCATTTTGAGACGTTTAGATCGTAGTAACACATTATTTGTTGCAGAACAGCCATATCTGGCTCTTGCAATTTTACACTTCTCCATCACTCTCTTTCTAAAATTAAATTATCCGATACAGAGACTTTTATTAGTAAAAGAGAACTATTTCATGGTAGTTTTAAATTGAGAGGACTCTGAAGGAAAACATGATGAGTTTACTTACTGTATCGCAATATTAGTCATATATTTGACGCGTATGTATATCTATGTTTAAAGAGCTTATTATACATAGTGAAAACTGCAGTATCAATATTTTGCTGTCACGCACACGCTCACAATTATAAACTTTAGAGGGCAATTTTTTCCTGAAAAATCACTTCAAATTCACACCACGTCTTGCGTGGAATTTGATTCTTTGCTGGATTTTGTTCGTAGAAAAACATCCCTATTGTTTTTAATTAATCCATTTTTTTCATCAAATCGTATCTAACCAGTCTACGTGTTCAAAAGTTTTCACAATTAATCGGGTGATCTTTACCTAACATTTCAACTCAGCTCCTTTATGTTAAAAAGTTTAGAATCCAACCTTTTGCTTATTTTTTCAAAAAAAAAAAAAAAAAAAAAAGACATATTGAAGGTTGAGTTTCTCCTTGTAAGTCCTATTCGACTGACATTTTGATGAATTTTTGGATTTGTTTGTCAACAATTACATAGATTAAATAACCTATGTAATTATAATGTACCTATGTAATAATATAATAATGCAATATAATGATAATAATAATAATAATAATAATAATAATAATAATAATAATATGTAATAATGTAATAATAATAATAATATGTAATAATGTAATAATATAATAATAATATGTAATAATAATAATAATATGTAATAATGTAATAATAATAATAATATGTAATAATGTAATAATAATAATAATATGTAATAATGTAATAATAATAATAATCTGTAATAATGTATAGTAATTTTTATGTAATTACATATAAAATAATTATTTAAAAAAATTACCAAATCAGAATTTTTTAGAGAAATAAACACTTTCACATATAAAATAAAAAAAGGCATAATTTGAATTTTATCATAAACTACGCATTTCCTAGAACGCCACTGGAATCAAAAATTTACATCAAATTAAAGTTAATATGAAATTAATTAAAAATGTTTCATATCTTTTTCTCTTAGAAAGAGCTATGCGTACGAGATTTTACATTAAATGCAAATAGAATGAGTAAGAAAGTGAAACCAAATTACAAAGCCACTATTTCAGTTTCTTCTTTAATTATTCACTAAAACATGTACGATATGATTCATAAAAGGCTTACGAAATATATTTTATTTATTTTAAAGTATTTTTACCCCCATTTTAATGATTCATTTGCGAGTTTTTCGGTCTTTTAAAAATGTTTTAAAATATTTCCAAAAATCTGAGAAAAAAATGTAATTCCACGGAAGCCTTCATTATTTTTGCTTTTTCAGATACACTTTATTACTTTTAAGTAGATCAAATAGTAAAGATGTGAGAATTAAAATCGAAATTCCATAGGATTAATATCACGTTCACGAAATCGAAATGGTGGGTAGATGGGGGCCTTTGAATGAAAGAAATTAAAGGAAATGAAAGATATTAGAGAAGATTACGTTTGTTTACTTTTTTTATTTTTAATCTTTTTTTTTTTTTTTTTTGTAAATTTCTCACATTATTATATTTTTATGGAAATCTCTAAAATATCTAACAAGTTTTTTTTATTTATATAAATTACTTCGAGCGTTTATATTTGAAATTCGGAAATTGGTTCAGAGTAATCCATTGGAAGTTTTGTCTATTGAAAGTGAAGGAACTCAATGATTTTCTTTAAAGATTTAACAATTATCTTGAGTGTTATTAAGATGATTAGTCTTTTTTCGATACTTAATAAAAAAATCTGAACAATATTCGAACTATATTGTGTCTAATAATTATGAAATAGAAATTAGGTGTTAGAATAACCTGAAAATAAATACATATATCTCAATAAATTTAAAATATATGTATAAGACCTTTTTCCTTAAAGTAC
The DNA here is from genome assembly GCA_019974015.1 of Nephila pilipes. Classification (NCBI taxonomy): domain Eukaryota; kingdom Metazoa; phylum Arthropoda; class Arachnida; order Araneae; family Nephilidae; genus Nephila; species Nephila pilipes. Next base: position 20,384 of record BMAW01115375.1, on the reverse strand, counting down.
TTTTGATTTGATCAATTAATCAACTTAATTAATAAATATATCACTAATCAAATTTAATAAATCGCTAAGAGATTTGCTATCATAACCTATATCTAATACGATTGTGTTATGACAAGGGTTGTTAATTTGGCGTATATATTTTGCTTTTTGTTTAGATTGTGGTTTCTGTCGTCAAGGAGTGGGTAACAGTACGATTTTACTAGTATTTTTTTCTGAACTTTTTCACCTCATTCTCTTATTTCAGCACGTCTATATTCAAGTCATGTGAATTTGAGCTGATGGGTGCCACACCTACATTTGAAGAGAGACAATCACTTCTGAAAAAATAAGATTTTTTTTAATCCTTTTATCAATACGAATAAGGACACAGACGAATTCTTTAAATGCTTTAAATCATTATGCTTTTCATTTTAAATAGTGTCATGGTATAAACATTAATTCAAAGCATCTTTAGTGTTTTAAAGAAAATTCTTTTTTTCTTTTACAGTGTCTTTAATCAAAGAATTTCTCGGCTTTTTTATAATTCCTCTTTTTTTCTGAATTCTATGTTGTTTGTAGAAATTCAAATTTAACCGTTACAGAGCAAATTTTTAAGTTTGTTTGAAAGTTATAAGAAAAAAAAACTGTCAATAGTACCACACAAAGCGTTTATAAATTCTTCCTCCGATCTTTTCAGAAATAGTGAAATTATGCTTTTGGTAAAAAAAAAAAAAAAAAAGAATGGAAAAAAAATAAACATATTCTTTTTCAAAAGAATATTTCCGTTTTGATACTAGAAATCTTTCTCTGATTAATGAACCATTTCTGCTTCCGTTTTTCTACCAAGTTCAAATTATTCATGATTGTAACATGTTGCTTCGAGGTATAAAAATCTAAATTTTAAACAAAGATTAAATCAGTAAAAATGGTTTAGAATTTGGGGAAATTTATACTTCAGTAATCCAGAAATGTGACTTTCTTTTTTGCTTTTTCAAAGGAATGCTTACTGTTGAATTCTTTTTTACTTTAAAAATTTGAATTCACTTTTTTAAATGCATGTGCAGATTATAGGGTTTTAGACTAAATAAAAATACATTAAACTATTTTCTGTGTTAAAATATATCATTGTTATGTATTGTCCGCGATAGAAACACAGTAATAAATAATTCGAGATAAAAACCAACGTTTTTAAAACCAACGTTTTTATATGATGGCAAAGTTTATTAAAGAAAATTATTGAAATATTAGTAAGAAATTGTCGCAAATATCTAAATATTGCTTTGTTAGGCAAGTAAGAACGGTTCCCGAAATTTCATAGCTAAAGCTTCAGAGTAAGCTTGATGGGAAGTTAGTTAAATTATTGATAGAAAATGTGATGTCACACTAATAAAAACATTAAAATTAATTAATTAATCCGGTAATTTAAATGTTTGGAATGCAGTTAAGTCCAACCACTCTTGATGACAGGAATTATTTGGCGGTATTTTGCCAAAGGTGGCTACTCTGGTCCGCTTCGTGGATTTAACATTCAGCCAAAAAAAAAAAAATTGCCAAGTTTGGGGCCAATTTTTGAAATCGCCCAAATGATTGAGCTAAACTGCTTTATTAAAGAAAATGTTAGTTGAAACTTGTCGCAAATATCTAAATATTGCATTGTTAGGCAAGTAAGAACAGTTCCCAAAATTTCAGAGCTCTAACTTGATGGGAAGTTGGTTAAATTAATGATAGAAAATTTTTGATGACACACTGATACGCACACAGACAGACACACGCCAAGTGAAATACATAAAAACGTAAAAACTAACTAAAATTAATTTATTAATCCTGTAAATTAATGGTTGGAATGCAGTTTAACCCAACCACCCTTGGCGACAAGAATTATTTGGCAGTATTTTGCCAAATGTGGCTACCCTGTTCCGTTTCACGGATTTAACGCTCAGCAAAAAAAAAAAATCGCCAAGTTTGGTGCCAATTTTTGAAATCGTGCCAAGTGTTTGGGCTAAACTGCATTATTAAAGAAAACATTAGTTAAAACTTGTCGCAAATGTCTAAATATTGCATTGTTTGGCGAGTACGAACGATTCCCAAAATTTCAAAGATCTACCTTGATGGGAAGTTGGTTAAATTAACGATCGAAAATTTGATTACACACACACCAAGTGAAATTCAGAAAAACGTTTTAAAAACGGAAAACATTCCGAAAGGTATCGTACGTTCTTATAGTTTCGTTGTTCAAGTGAGGTGCAATTTTCTTGTTTATTTGAGAAATATGCTGCATGTGTGCGGCTCAAGTATTCCATCTCCCTTTGTTCAGCAAGCTTGAAACGTGTTTGATTGATAAAACAATTTAAAATTGTAGAATTGCAATTCCTTTTAAGCCTGGTTGAAAATATACATCCTTGTCTAAAACGTTTTTTTTGTCTTCTAAATTTATTTCTCGAATTTTCTCAGATATTGCTGTTCCTGGAAGCAACATTTCTCCTCTAATCGTATCTCCTAAGAGGCAATCTTCATTCCATTCATCAAGCCGTAGTAGCCTAGTGATCATGGTCACGTATTCGAGACCCGCATTATCTACATAGACGTAGATTTGCTTCCTCATGCCAGTAAAAATTCATCTAATAGCGAGCTGGGTGTTGAAGGGAAATCTGTTGAGGTCCCAAGTCCTCCCTTTGTCCTGGATTGGAAATTTGTTGTGGGAGGTGCCAGCTCCGGTACCGTCTTTGTGACTTGACCGAGATTTAAATTACGAGGTCAGTCGCCGATTACTTCTCGTGTTGCTTTTCAGTGCGATTCCTGCATCAATCAATAACTCCCGAGACTAACATTGAAAACAACATTTTTTGCAAATTTTTTTTTTATTCATCAACATAACACCTTTTGTTAATCACCTTGATACAATCGTCTAACGCTTCTTCTCCAAAAAATCTTTTTTTTCTTTTTTTTCTTTTTTTTCCTTTTTTTTTTCGCAAGAAATCTTTTGTTGCGAGTAAATAGCGATAAACAGCTTGAATCATCGACCTGTTGCTGCTTTTTGTTCCATCAGCAATCGCGGCACCCACTTCTGAAAAAACCTTTTCATGAAGATAAAATACACTTCCATATGATATTCAGGTTACTTCAGTAACTAATGGAGCTTCAATTTACGATCTTTCATTATAATTTTGTCACTTCACTCACATTTTCTCCGGTGTAACGGCTTCCACAGGTTCAATACCCGAGCGTTCCGCGTCATTTGTGTCGGTACACCACAGCGAACAAAACCACCGACAAATCGTTGCTTTTGATGGACAAGAGTCCGTCAACATTTTTCAATCCATTGTTTCGGTTTGCACGGTGTTTTTACCCATTAAAAAACAATGTTTTATCAGAACACGAAACCTCGGTTTTTTCCATTTTTAAACAAACTACAAAACGACTCTTACTCCGATCTCGATAACTCAGCTGTTTTGGTCCGATCGACTAAAATTTTGACACGTTTCAAGCAAAGGTTAGTACTTCAGGAAAGACTCTGGTTACTGGTTTACTACGAGCTGCCATCTCTAATAGTCTCTCGACTGTTATTGATTGATGTGATAATAAGCGATCAATTCATCTACCTCTATATATAACCAGTTATTCACTTTTTGGCATAGTTGTTATACTTTTCCCAGCATTTAAACGAACACGTGGCTAGATGTACATAATATCGTCGAAAAATTACGGTGGCTGTTGTCGATACCAGACTTTAACGATATCATTCAACCTCTCGTCAGAGCGAAAGGAACATCTCTAAAGATGTTCTTTCATCTTTGACAAGTGACTAATTGCAATTGCAGAAATTGTCCCTAGGAGGAGCTTTCTCCAGAACATGCCTTCACATGCCCTTTAGTTATTCTCTTTGCAGAGGTTAGGAGAATTCCCCTTCGAAGGAGAACTGTACTGTGATAGGATTGTGGAGCTTTCTGGGACTGTAATACATGCACAAGGATCCATATAATGGCTTCTATTTGGACACGACGCCAACCAACCAACCAACAAACAAACCAACCAACCAAGAGATTAAATTCGCAAGGCTCAAGATCCGACCTTGCGGCTTCAACTTCATCTTCAGGTGGAACCTTAGTAGTTGAGGGTTCCTCATCGCGAGTTCGCGGCAAGTGTTGTTTCTCGCAAGTTGTGGGTTCAATTTCTGATGCCATTAAATACCCGCCGTATAATTGGGATAATTGACGTTAATATGTCGATATTTCTAGTCTTCTCGTTGGTGGGGCATGGAAGTTTGGAGGCTCATATAACGGCCTCGTCACTTGACTTACTCTGAAAACTACGAAATCCATCACCATCAGCCCTCGTGTTGCTTCGAAGTCCAAATCAATCATTTTTTTTTCAAATTAGCATTTTTGTTTTCAAATTTGAAGACTTTAAAACACTTTAAAAGTAGAATTCTTAATTTTAGTATAATTAAATAGTAGGGCTAAATTAGAGAGGAATGATTGCTTGATTTGTTTGATTGTTATTTTACTTTCTCCCTAGGAAATAACGCGACGGCTAACTACTAGAGACCTTTTAATTTTAAGCTTCTGTCAAGGGACGAAAGACGTCAGCTGGTTCCACCTTTCCCCCGAAAACGTTCCCCTCACACCAATGGTAGAGTTTGGAATCCCCGGAAATTTAACATGCATCAACCTTGCTACACAAAGTGTCTTGATCGTTGTTTGAACGCAGCACTTATGCTATTGCAACAGAGTAATTTTGATTCGTGGTCTAACACTATGATTAAAAGTTTGAACCGAAGAAAGCGGACATTCAATTATTATAAAAATAATTTATTAAGTGATTCAAGGCCACAGTTGCCTAGTGGTCTTGGCTATAAACTCTTCGTCGGCATTCTTTCTGTTGAAAATGGGTTCGAATCTGATACATAAAAGCCCGTAGCATTGGGATGATGCGTTAACCGATCGAAGTCCCATATTCTCCCGTATCGTAGTGTGTAAGTATTTGGGATAGGTGCCGCCACATCTGTGATCCTGGTCACTTGGCCGAGGTTTAAAATTAAGTGTTGCTTCTTGTGCAATGTTACGAGGGTTGTTCAATAAATCCTTAGAAAATCCAAGAGATGGAGATCTTAGTATCAAAATTGATATGGTTCTAGTAAGCACCGTGACTAACTAAACAGTTGTCTAAGTCTCAGTTACTGTATTTCAGGATCATGATGTCTTCTTTCGAAACTCAAAAAAAATCACATGAAGTCTTTTCACCTCTTGAGACACTTCAATAAACAATTAGCCAAAGTGAGGAACAAATATTTTACACTAATAACTTAAATAACATTTTTTTTCGTCCAGTTTTGTAGTTCGACTCCTGATGTTACAAAGAACCACCATGTAGGGGATACGTTGAATATAACAAAAGTCCTTATCCTTGTATATGCAGCGGGGAAGTTCGGAGCACATCCCACTTATTCTGAGTTTTGCCCAAATCACTTGAGGAAGCTGAGGCGCGCCTCCCGTCGCTGGGCAGAGTAACATTTAGGCAAAAAGAAAAAAAAATCATATGAATACTTTAACGTCCACATTAGAATCCGAAAATCTGAATAATTCATCAAATTCACTTTGATTGTTTGAAATGTTTGGACCCATATCATCATCGTTTTGACACACAGGGATTTTCATAGAAAAAAAACTATGAAATTCTTCAAACACAAAATCGTCCTCTCTGTCATGTTTACAGTTAATGATGATACACTTTTTGCAAGTTCGAGCTACCACTTCACAGATGAAATCTCAAATTGCAAATTTTTTTCCAGGAACTTTGGGAACTGTATGTATTCAGTTTAGGCACAAAATTTGTATTTTTTTACTGATTTTTGTGGCAAAAAACGCACTTTTGAGTCACATATGCCTAAAAAGTATTAATAGACGAAGGGTGCAGGTAATGAGTTTCCACATATCTACGGATGACTTGGACATTAAAACTTTTTTTCTGAATTTGGTTATGGGAAAGGGGTGTGTTGATAAAACCATCCATTCCCCATAATTTCCTTTCAGAAGGTGTGCGGAATGCAAGCATCTTCTTTCTGTCAACCTGGAGAGCTGTTACATTAAATTTCCTTTAACACATGGATCAATAAGTGTCCTGACTGTGGTCGTTTCATAGTGATTTCCTCCTTCAAACGCACCACCAGCAAGTCAATATAATAATCACTGCTGGATCGAATTACCTTTTTTTTCGAGGTAGTCAAGGAAAATCACGCCATGCGTATCCCAAAAAAACTGACGCCATGACTTTGCCAGCTGATCGCTGCAGCTGGACGGTTTTCGCCAGCTGTGCGCCACCTGATGACTGCCGCTTCGACTTGGAGTGTAGTGATGTATCCACATGTTTCGTCCATGGTCACGTAATGACGCAAGAAATCTTTTGTTGCGAGTAAATAGTGATAAACAGCTTCGAATCATCGACTCGTTGCTGTTTTGTTCCATCGAAAGCAATCGCGGCACCCACTTGAAGCTAAGAAACCTTTTCATGCTCAATTTCATGAAGGATAGTAAATACACTTCCATATGATATCTGGTGTCATCTCAGCAATCTCAAGGAGCTTCACTTCACGATCTTCCATTATAAAATTTTTGTCACTTCACCACATTTTCCGGTGTAACGGCTTCCATTATAATCTACCTGCTGAGCGTTCCGCATTTCCAGTCGGTATGACCATGTTTAAATCCTCGGCAAAACCACCGACAACTGTTGCTTTTGATGGACAAGAGTCCGGGTAACATTTTTCTAACCACATTTCGCTTGCACGGTGTTTTACCCATTAAAAACAATGTTTTATCAGAACACGAACTGGTTTTTTCCATTTTTTAAACAAACTACAAACGACTTTACTCCAACCTCGATAACTCAGCCGTTTCTGGTCCGATCGATTTAAAAAAATTTTGACACGTTTCAAGCAAAGGTTAGTACTTAGAAAGATCTGGTTACTGGTTTTACTACGAGCTAATCTCTGGTTAGTCTCGGAATTTACATCCATGCTGTTAGTTGCACAAAACTTGTTCCATTAAATTAATTAGCCACACCGAAAACGGACCATGCTCCAATGTAAAAGAAACTTCAAATACTCTTAAATAATACTTATTTGAATGCAAACAGAATGTCAATCATTGCTGGCTTTAACAAGTGGTGTAGCTTTCATGTGTATAAAAACACAGATAAAAAAAGAAGTCATTTCTCGGAAAGGATACTGTTTTAATATTCCGACTCATTTAAAAGGCCTATTTTAAAAATGGGTGTTTAAACTGAAATTATATTACCTGTCTTATTGGGAAGTTTTAACTAATATTATTTTCATTAGTCTAAATAAACCTTTTTCCTTTCCTAATTACTGTCCAAAAGTGAGATGCTTTTTGACGAACTTTAAAATACTTTTATGAGGTATTATGTGCATCAAAAGATAAATATTACTTTTAAATTCATTTTTATAAATTAAAATATATTCCTTTAATAAATTCTCTCTGCTGAATAACTACATCAGAAATCTATAATAAAAAAACATATCGCAAAAAAAAGAACCATTTCTACTCGCTGTTAAGTATTTTCAAATGCAAGGAAATATTATTTATTTTAAAGTTTCATAAGAGCATTTTCTTATCATTTCCAATTAATTTTTTTAGAAAGCTTTTGCTTAAGGCAAGGAAGAGCAAAATTATTTAGTTGAATTTTAAGATTTGTTATTTTACCCATTAATAGATCGAAACTTTTTTTTAAAACTTTTTTTTTCTCAAATGCCTTTGAAAACAAAGAAAAATATTCCATTTTTCAAACTAATATGGTAAACTGAAAGAATGTCATTTCTTTGTCTGCTTGAAATGAACGCATCAATTCCTGAAGATAATGTACCAATTTCCACAGAAAATGTTTTTTGCCTTTCAATGGATATTATAGGATAACTGATGGTATTATATTTTGTAAAAGGTTCCATCAAAATTAGCAGACATCTTATATGCAAAATATTCATCTATAAAATGTGAGTACTAAACTAATGTATATTTAATGCATTTTATCTTACATATATTTTTGCACTAAGAAATTAAGGTATGTGCCAAACTTGCAGCACTTGTTACCAAAAAAAGAAAAGAGAAATTTTGAGAAAATCTTATAGTTTCTTGGTTACAATGGTCTATAAAGTTATAAATTCAAAAAAGTTATTTTGTTCGACTATTTTACTTATTAACCTTGCCATATTTGTTTAAATTTAATAAATATTGATATTTACGCTAAACCTCTCATAACGAATTTTAATTGATATATATATATATATATATATATATATATATATATATATACATATATATACATATATATCAATTTTGTTTAAAACAATACATTTAATATACATGTATTTGTGTTGGTAAGTTATGGAAAAATGCACTCTTACTAACTGAGTTATACCAAAAACTTATGAACACAAAGTGATTCCTTTACAAAAAATATATCACTTTTAAATAAAAATATGGTAAATAAATAGTTATATACTTGAAATCTGATTATGAAATTAACAACCTAGAGATGTAATGAAATATTATATAAAATTCATTTGAATATGAAAAATGTTTTTTTATGAAATACAACCTTTTGTCATAAAAAAAAGAAATTGAACGTGAAGCTCAGAAATGCAATAAGTATTTTAATGTTTCTTAAAAGTAACATAATTTTTCTCATGCATTAGGTAAATATAGAACAACCAAACAATTTTAAATCGCAAGCATAATATTTTATTAAAGGTAATAAAGAAATTTTCTAAACTTTAACTAAAACAATGATTTTTTAGGTAGGAACCATAGAAAAGATAATGTTCTCTCTTCATTCATAGAATTTCCTCTTCTTTTATTTTAGAGGATTTTATTCTTCTTGATTCTCTTCACAGATTTCTTTTCTTTTTCATTTCACAGGTTTCATTTTTCTTTTAATTTTACAAGATTTCATTCTTCTTCTTTTGATTCATAGGATTTTTCTTTTTCATTTCACAGGATTTCTTCTTCTTTTCATTTTACAGGATTTCTTATCTTTTTCTTTTCATCATAAGATTTCATTTCTTTTCTTTGTTTTATAAGATTTTTTCATTTTATGGATTTCTATTCTTCTTTTATCTAGAGGATTTATTTTTCTTTTTCATTTTATTAAGATTTCTATTTTTCTTTTCGTTTTATAGGATTTCTTTCTTCTTTTCATTTGCGGATTTCTATCTCTTCTTTTTATTTTTAGAGGATTTCATTTACAAGATTTCATTTTCTTTTCATTTTTTTGCTACAAGATTTCTTCATCTCTTTCAATCTCACAGGATTCTTCTTTCATTTTAGAGAGGATTTCATTTTTCTTTTCATTTTGCCAAGATTTCATTCTTTCTTTTTTTCTAATTCATTAGGAATTCTTTTTTTTCCTTTTTTTCTAATCACAGGTTTTCTTTTTCAATCTACAGGATTTTCTTTTCTTTTTTCAATTCACAGGATTTTTTTTCTTTTCATTTTACAGGATTTCATTCTTTCTTTTCATTTTTTTTAGAGGATTTCTTTCTTCTTTTATTTTACAGGATTTCTTTCTACTTTTCATTTTACAAAGCTGACTCCTTTTTTTTTGTTTGATGACAAGTGAGGTGTAAAAAATACGAAGGTTGTAAAAGTATTAGAGATTACAATACAATAATTGCTAACCATTGTATTAATCAGTTAATTTTTTTTATTTAAAAATTACCATCGATATTTTCAACTAAAGAACTAGTATAATATTGATTTGAGTTCTAGTTTTACCAAAAAGAAATGAAAAAAAAAAGAGGAATCACATTCATACATAATTCAATTTTTTTCTCATAATTCTTACCCAATTATTGAGGAAGTAAGAAGTGAGCCAGTCCAGAAAACCAGGCCTGATATATTAATCTTTAGCAGATAACTGCATCATTTTTATCCAAACATTTATATTCAAACATTTGATATTTCATTTGCGGCATTACATCAATCAATCATAACCCTTCCCATGCCTTGAGTTATGAGCATACAACGATATTAAGTAAATAATTATATCATTTAAGGACCATAAAATTTCTAATATTAAAATGTAAGTACAACAACAAATGAACCTCCTCGTGATTCTGCTTAAAATCATTCCTATAGGTGACAAGCAAAAGTTTCCTCCAATAAATCAAACTTTCATCTATATATTGAGTTTTATATCCCTTTTGTAACTGGAGAAATATTAATGTATTATAATCTTTAGTTGCCCTCCTCTTCTCAAAATATATTCTTTTGTTCTGTCTCGTACCAATCGAAACAGGCGGCATATAAAATCAGAAGAGGGAAATAAAAATTCTGTCTGTAAACTCGAAGAAACTGTTTCCTTTCACAGAAAAAGGTGATAAATCGGATTTGCCGACCAATAAAAGCGTTGTGATAAATATTTGCTGCAATATTGATCTTGCCCCTGAGAAACGCTTTCTTCTGAGTAACCTACTGAATGCTGCTATGTCAAAATATTGATGTTATCTGGCCAAAAGTTTAAGTGTACTCTTATTGCTAATGATATAATTTGTGATGTATAATCAGTTTGGTCCCACACATATAATAGTATAATATAACACATGTATCATCAAGTCCCAAGACTAACATTGAAACAACATTTTTTGTAAATTTTTTTTTCCATCAACATAATCACCTTTAGGGTGATACAATCGTTCCAACGTTTTCCAATTTTCAATACCATGCGTTTATAAAAAAATTATCTTTCGCTTCAAAATAAGCTTCAGTTTCATATGACCTCCCATTTGGGCCAAATCTTTTTTCCTGAGCATTTTTTTTTAAGATCAGCAAAGAGCCGTAGTCACTGGGGGCTGGCGAGTATGGGGGGGTGGGAAGTAGACTAAAGCCCACCTGTTCAATTTCTGCCATTGTTTTCTACTGACTTGTGGTAGGTGCATTGGTTCTAGAAAAGTGATTTTTCTCTGCATGTGCGGTCGTTTTTTTGCGATTTTCCCTTCCAAACGGCAACTGGTAAGTCAATATAATAATCACTGTTGATCGATTTACCTTTTTTCGAGGTAGCTCAATAATGCCATGCGTATCCCGCAAAAACTGACGCCATGACTTCTCTGCTAGCTGACTGTTGCAGTTTTCGGACGGTTTTCAGCCAGCTGTAGTGCCAATTGTGGATGACTGCCGCTGACTGGAGTGTAGTGATGTATCCATGTTTCGTCCATGGTCGCTACAACGACTCAAGAAATCTTTTTGTTGCGAGTAAATAGCGATAAATAGCCATCGACTCGTTGCTGTTTTTGTTCCATCGAAAGGCAATCGCGGCACCCAATTTGAAAAACCTTTTCATGAAGATAGTAAATACACTTCCATGATATCTGTGTCATCTCAGCAACTTTCACGGAGCTTCACTTTACGATCTTTCATTATAATTTTTGTCACTTCACTACATTTTCCGGTGTAACGGTTTCCACAGGTTCGAGCGTTCCGCGTCATTTGTGTCGGTACGGACCACGTTTAAACTCGGCAAACCACCGACAAAGGTTGCTTTGATGGACAAGAACCGTAACATTTTCAATCCATTGTTTCCGCTTGCACGGTGTTTTTTTACCCATTAAAAACAATGTTTTATCAGAACACGAAACTCGGTTTTTTTCCATTTTTTTTAAACAAACTACAAAACGACTTTACCTGACCTTCTGATAACTCAGCTGTTTCTGGTCCGATCGACTTAAAATTTTGACACGTTTCAAGCAAAGGTTAGTACTCTAGAAAGACCTGGTTACTAGTTTACTACGAGCGCCATCTCTGGGTTAGTCTCGGAACTTATTGATCATTGTGTTAGTTCCTTAGTATAAATCATTAGAAAAACAATTTTCTTTAATCTCAATATCTTTGTGAAATGATAAATAAGAATGTGCAATGTCCAGAACCATACCTTTTTTGTTTGTTGCCTGATAATTCCAATTCTTGCTGTACCTGAAATATACATATATCTTCTTTCTTATACCATTCATTTTTAGCACAATTCCCATCAATCCCTACGTACTTGCATCAATGCATAACTAGTCAGACAAACTCGTCGGAGAAGAATATCGGTGGCAGCTTTCCTCCCGTAGTCGGTTTACTTTAGTTTAGTTTAGTTTTTATTCATGTCGCACTAGATGCAACACGAAAGCTATTGGTGACGGACCTCGTAATTTTGAACAATGTTCAAGTGACGAGGATGACATCTGAGCTGACACCTCCTCTCCTTACATCCACACCATGTCAACGGGAGGACTTTGGGCCCCGAACAGATTTAACGTGCATCAGCCCCGGCTACAAGGCGAGTCTTTGGAGGCCAAGGATCGAACCAACGACTGAACGAAAACCGCCGGCCGCGAGTCCACGACCTTGACCACTAGGCTACCGCGGGAGAGTGATTTTGGTTAGGGCTGATTTCACTTTTGGTAAGAGGTGAAGATCACAAGTAGCAAAATCTAGTCAAATGATGCATCGCAGCTACAGCTTCGTCTCCTTGTAAGTGGAGGTATCCAAATTTTTTAATTATTAATAGAATGTATCTGAGATAAATGGATTAAATTTGTTGTACGAATTAATTTATCTCTTAAATATAAAATTTTGTAAATGACATCTTTTAAAGGTACTAGGACATTCGGAGGAAATTAAATACTAAATTTAAGATTGTTTCATTTTGTGACTTTAATTTCTTAAAATTATTCGTAGAGCTCAAGTTTTTAGTGTGACTAAGAAAGATATTTCAATCATTTTATTGAACAATAAAAGTAACTTTTTAATCAAAATTTTTTTTTCTTTCGCTTTGAGTTGAATATGGACATAATGTTTCTGATATATTTGCATTTTGATACCATTTTTCAAAAATAGTACCTCAAATATGCAAAATATTTTATTCCTCAAACATAAAACAAAGCACAAAATATTGTGAACCAACTTTTTTAACGATATTACTATATATTATTTTTTAAAAAAAGTTTTAAGACTTCGCAATTTCAGAAATTTTAAGGTTTTTTTTTTTTTTTTAATATATATAAAAAAAATAAATTATTTCTTAAAATTCAGGTATTATTTAAAGAAGAAATATTTTTGGTTCACTAACGCAAATATTTTAGAATTCAGGGTGGGTTAAAAGTATAGAGCACATTTTATACTTGAAGAAAAGGGAACAAATAGAGGTACAAACATGTTTTTTTTATTGGAAAGACAACATAAGCCAGTTTGATACAACATAATTTTAAACATTAAATATCTAACACATAAGCCGGCAGATGGCACGACTTCATTTTTTCAGAAAATTTACTGATTCTGTCAGTCTGTAAATGGCTAAGGTACAGGAAATAGCAGTGCGTGTTTAATGGTTTCATGAAAGCAAATCTGTTGTAACCGTTCACAGACGTTTCCTTTTAGAATACTTAAAATGCCGTGTTCAGAGTAAGGACACTATTAAACCCGGTACCGATAATTTAAAGACACTGGGAGGGAGGAAAAAAGGAAAGATCCTAGTAGACCATCAACCCCGACGGTGGATGTTGATATTTTGCTTGCCGGAAAAAGTAATTATGTGGTACTTATATTATGTTATATCCCTCCAATGTTGTTATTGTTTCAGTACAAAATAATAAACAGCCTGGATGGTTTCAGGAACAAATATTATTTAATATTCAACACGTTCCACATCACAAGACAGAATACAAAACATATATAAAACACAGATTCACGAATATCACTTCATTCTGCTAAGAAGTCTCTCGCCTTCCATCGTACTTCCGCTTCTAACCAAAAAAAACATGTGGCGCCATCTGGCTACCTCCTAATTGTACGTGGAAGGTAGGGCTAAATTACGGTGTTACAATTTTAAAATTGTTTTATGTAAAACTGTTTTATGTTGTACTTCCAATAAAAAAAGAAACTTGAACGTACTCCAATTTGTTCTTTTTTTTTTTTCAAACATGAAATGCGCTGAATACGTTTGGGCCACCCTGTAATTTTAAAGACCGGAAATCTCAAAAAAGAATAATTTCAAATAATACTAAAAATATTTTTAAAAATCAAATGTAATTCTACAAAACTTTCATTATTTTTTGCTCTTTCGAGTACAATTTTTTGCATAAATATGGATAAAATACTAAAGATTTGAGGACGATAGTAGAAATCCCATAGCACTAACATTAAGTTCAAAAATTAAAGGTTTGTTTAGTTTTTTTTATTATTAACGTCGCACTAGAAGCAACACAAGGGCTATTGGTGACGGACCTCGTAATTTTGAACCACGGTCAAGTGACGAGGACAACACCTGAGCTGGCACCCCTTCTCCTAACATCCACACCACGCCACGGGAGGACTTTGGGCTCCGAACAGATTTAACGGGCATCAGCCCCGGCTACACGGCGAGTCTTTGGTGGCCAAGGATCGAACCCGCAACTGAACGAAAACCGCAGATCGCAAGTCCACGACCTTGACGACTAGGCTACCGCGGCCCTCAAGAATTAAAATAAAGGTAGATGAGAACCTTAAGGGAAAAATTGAGAAGTTATACATTTCTTATACTTTTCTACGAAAGTTGTTTTATTATTCTATTTTCTTAAAGGTAAGGTCACGTTTTAAATAAAAAAAAAAACATTTGGAAAAAAGAAAGTTGAGCATGTATGCTTTTATTCTTAATATTTAATAACAGTAGAATGTCTGGGAAACGTCTCACTATAGCCAGATCCAATTTACTTGGGAAATGTTTTTGATTCTATTTAACCCTCTCTCCTAGTGGTGAAAAGAAAATGGTGTAAAATTCTATAATGGAAACAGTCCAACAATGATGATAATGGAGGAAGACGCTTTATTCCCAAATATTCAGAGAAACATGAAATAAAAGTAACATAGCTCATTCAGAATAGCAGCATAATAGAAAAATTACAGCACTTTTACAGATTAGCAATACAGGCATGTATGAAATCACTAGTAATAACAGTTTCAATAATTTTAATTGTTGAATCCGTTTTCCATTATTTAACACCACGGATATGTTAAAACTTAAATAAATAGTTAATAATTTCACAAATTCAATTGAAGATACGTCAAGAAGAGGACAATACTATTTACGAACTATATCCAGGGTATATATAAGGTTCTAGAATTCATCTTAATTCATTTTATAACCCTATGTTATCATTAATATAGTCTTATCTCACTAACTCTTTCATGCCTGTAGAAACACTTGTTTGAATATAGAGAATTCGACTCCCATTATTCTAATGAGGAGTCACTTCAAAATTATTTCAAAACAAACGATTAATTTAATTCACTTTAATTTACAAACATCTATCAGTCTGTCAATGTCATTCGTCACCCTTAATTATTATTCCTTTCAATTTTACTCCGCTTATATATCACTAACTCTAATACAAATAATTGAAATTTATTTAATTTACATAATCATATGCTATTTTGATAACAAAAGTTGTAATTGTACACAATTCAAATTACAAAAAGTCTCCAAGATTAGTGTCTAAAATTAAAAAAAAAAATAAGATGTATTTTTTCTACTTTCTTTTTTGCATTATTTGTTTAATTATAATCACTCGCGTCTCAAGTTCCAAGTCATTAAAGTAAAATTATTCATAAATGTGGTATCCATTGTGCTTTATCTATGGCATTTTACTTAGTTTGGAATACATTATAATTAGTTATTGAGTTTTAGAAATAGTGATGGAATAATATCATTTTTTTGAATTCATCAAAGTGTGATATCGTCTATTATTTTTATCTGAAAAAAAAAATGTATTCGTGATGATCGGCAAATTCTTTTTAATTTTATTTTAGAAAATTTCAATAAGAATTTTAGATTTCCTTGTATTGAATCAGATCCGAATAATCAAAGAAAAAGTGCGAAGTAAAACTAGTGTTGCCTTTTTTTTTTGTCTTTCAGTCTGTAAAGTTTTGATATTCAAGAATTTCATTGATTAAATCGAAACTTTTTCACATTACTTGGTTTATTTCTTAACAGAAGATCACTCAAAGAACTAAACGAGTTTTACCGAACAAAATAAAATAAGTCTCGAAACTTTTATAAAAGTAAAATAAATGGGACTCATAAATCACATAAAATTTTATTTAAATAAAAGAAATGTTCAATTTCATTTTTAAAACGAGTTTAAACGTAATGCTTTTTAAACTTTATAATTTCATTTAATCTAAAATTATAAGTATGCCAAGGCTTTTTCTCTTGACTCTTTGACGTTTTATACTGATTTCCACATGCATCTAAAAGTGTTTTATACATTTTAAAATTGATTTTTCTTTACTTCTGTTCTTGTGATAAAAATCAATGTTCACAATATCTTTGAAACAAAATTACACTATGCATTTAAACTCGTAAATTTATGCAGATTTCAAATATGTAATCAAACACATACGCATTTTTTGAAGCAATTCTGTTAAAAAAATTAAGCAGTCAGAGTTTTAAACGAAATTACTGTTATCAACATCATCGGAGATGAATGTCGTTTTCAATTACAGGTTGTTTTCCTTTAATTTTATGGACAGTGGCTACATTTAGAATTCTTGAAATAAAAGAAGATTCTTTATAAAAGGAAAGAATAATTTTTTTTTTCTTTTTATATGGTATCCTCCCTCTTTTATTATAAGGCAGCCTTTAAAAATCAAGCAAAAAGAAAATATAACTTTTCAATTTTTTCCGCAGACCTAAAGAATTTTATTTCGAGACATGTTCTTTTTTTTATAATTCCATTTTGTGATGTTTTTAGCGTCACCTTAGTTAATGGATTTCGAAAAATTCCTGGGAAATTTTGTGAATAAATAGTTTTTTCCCCTCATTTTTCAAGATTGGTCCATTTAGAGCATGCGATTTAAAGCGGCATCCCTGATTGACATCTTAACGAGTTTTGTAATCTTTTTTCGAACTTTATATTTAATTGAATATTGCATGAGATGCATTTTGAGAGAATCGCAAAAAATGGAATTTAAAAAAAGAGATGGATTGGAATAAAAGAAGATTAGGTTTCTGCAGACAAAAAAGCATAGCTTACAGAGAAAAAAGAACAAAGCATAAAACTTTAGAATATATTATTACGAGGAAGGTTTTACTATAATTTATGTGATACGCTTTTTATGCTTAATAGCTTCTAAATATGACGTTCTACTTACTTGAAATATATATATATATTGAAGATTGCGTCTTTTTTTTGCATATATTCAAAAAATTTTATTTATTTCTCTGTTTTCAGTTCATTAAATAAATACAGTAACAAGTTTTCAAGGGAATCCATGTTATTTTTTTTTAAAAAAAAATAAAAGAATTGTTCAAGTTAATAAAAATATTAATATATATTATGCTTGATGTAATTAATTGTACTTACTTCACCTTAACTTTTTGGGCCGCGGTAGCCTAGTGGTCAAGGTCGTGGACTAGGGGCCGGCGGTTTTCGTTCAGTCGCGGGTTCGATCCTTACCCGCCGTGAAGCCGGGGCTGATGCACGTTAAATCTGTTCGGGGTCCAAAGTACTCCCTTTAGCATAGTGTGGATGTTAGGAGAGGGGGGGTGCCAGCTCAGGTGTCGTCCTCGTCACTTGATCGTGGTTGAAAATTACGAGGTCTGTCACCAATAGCCCTCGTATTGCTTCTAGTACGACGATAATAAAAACTAAACTAAACACCTTAACTTTCCGAAATGGAAATACTTTCGATTGAAATGAATTTTATCCTGTTTATTAAGAACAGCTTACCAACACAATAAATTGTCTTTTTAAAATACTCAAATCTCCCAACATTTAAAAAATGTTTCATATTTATTAAGAAGAGAGAATAAAAATTTTAATCCGTGGATAAGATTGGTTCTCTTAAAGATAATTTAATATATAAAGTTGCCAAAAAACAGTACGAAAATAAACACGTTAACGTTTTGTTCCAGTACCGATTGCAAACTCTATCTGATATGAATATAATATTTTATAGTTAAATGCATGACTTAAGTAATATTTAGACTTCCACAAATGATTCTTTTTTTAATGGGGAAATTTCAATGCGCTTAATAAATGTTATGAATCACATTTCTTACAGATTCTCATTTCGTTAAATTTCCATAATATATCTCCTCCCCTTTTCATGTATGAGTTGAGTCTTAATTCCCAAGACATGATCCTGTTATTAGTTTCTGCTTACATATTATACGAGGTGTGGCAATTAAATAACAAGACTGATATTGCTACAGAAAAAATGTACGTGCTCGAAACGTCAGCAACCAACAACTGTTCGACGGGAAGCCTTTTCTTTCAATTGCATTACCTCTTTTTTCTGTAAACAAATCTGTATACACGAAGCTTTCGTTTTTATTGGAGTAGTTACATCCCACCATGGAATTGGAGTCTGTGTGGTTATGTATGACAATGATTATGTATTCCATTAACTCAGCCTCATTTACTCTCTTCCAATCATCTCGTAGCAGCTGTTAAAACTTATTGTCATTTGAAACTGATTGCTAAATGTATTTAAACTGTAATCGTGTCGGCTGTAATGAGTCTGAAGAAATTGGAAGAACATATGGCTTTCGTATGTATTTTCAGTTTTTAGAATAATTTTGGTCTTAACTTTGAATTTTCATTTTCAAATTTAGTATTTTTGCAAATTCCGTTTTTTAGCGAAGTATGGAAAGTAAAAGTGAGGCTAATCTAGTATTTTTCTCTGTATATTCAAATGTATCATGTTTTATTTCACTTAAGGGGACTCGGCACTTTTTGACCATTTTTTTTTATAGAAGTGTTAAAATTTATCTTTTGTGTATATTATTAACAGTTACTATTAAGCAAAGTAATTTTTACCATGAAAAAAGGACTTAATTTGATAAAAATTTTAAAAGTTAAATTTTTAAAAAAATTTCAACGAATTTAAAATTGCTTCTTCTTTCACAATTGTCATTCTTTTGACACCAAAATTTTTTCAGGCTCATAAGAAAATACGTAACAACTTTAGGGATCGATTTTGCAATAAACAAATTAGTTTTTGAGAAAAAAATTAAAAAGCATACATCTATGTAAAATAGGTCAAAAACACACGATTTCTGCTAAATTTTCTATTATAATATCTTTTCTATTCAAAATATTGAAAAATGGATACCTAATTTTATCAATCATATTATAACAAACAATCACACTAAAATTCAAGTTTTTCAATAAATATCTGTTAAAGGTTTGTAATTTTAAAGACCGTGGTCTCATGAAAAATCACAAACTGAGAAAAAGGCTATTTAAAGAATAATAATCAGTAAAAAAATATCGAAACAATGTCTAATTTTTGTAATAATTTGTCAATAATTATAATGTATAGATATATACCTTTAAAATAAAGCATAATATATTTCAATTTGAAAGCATTTAACAAAAATATAAGCTCTTATAAAAAGTTTGTCTGAGCCCGAAATTGCAAAAACTTTGAAAATCTTCATCTGACTGCTCTTTGAAAGAAATATATTTAAAAAATAAATGAAATATATAAGATAAATAAAGCAAAAGTATATAAAATGTAGAATAGAAAATTTAAAAATTTTTGTAACATTTACTTAATTTCAATATTTAATATATAATAAAGTAAAACATGTTTAATCTAAATTGTACTATTTTTTCATTCACATCGTTTCAAAACTTCGCACAGTTATACCAGAGGTAACGAGGTACATTTTGAGGTAAAAATTGAAAAATCGATATTTTCATCGCTTTTTGGCATTTGAAAGGTGCCAAGTCTCCTTAAGTAAAGGAGAAACGAAAAAAATACACGACTTTATCAATTTATGAATAGAAATATATTTTTGTTTCCAGTGTGTCAAATGTAAATGGGAGAAAAAGTCAATAACATAATTCTTTTGAATCTAGTTTATCCTATTCTAATGTCTTCTTCGAGAGAAATTAATCACATTAAATCCATTTAAAATATATGTAATGAAAAATTTAATATTATTATGCATAATATTAAATGCGCATAACAAATACATGAAATAAGAATAGATGACCTGTAGAAATTACAGCCACTAATAAATATATTACTGTCAGCGCACAGGCGTTGTTACATACAGATGTAGTTTTCACTAACACCAATCAATATTTCTCCGTTTCCTTAAACACATCTTCTTACCAGACTAAAAATAACTACGATATTCTTAAGAAGCCATGTAATTAATATTAATCTCGTTCTCAGGAAATGTTATTCAACAAATCACTATCTCTTCATAGCTGTAATTCCGTTTTAATATAAACTTTTCCATATAGTAAAACTCGAGTTTGATTTCTTTGAAAATTCGTATAACAGAGCTTTGAAATTCACTCTGAAAACGCCAAGTGGTCATATTACCTTATTGTACCTTACGTTTCTCTCTCTCTGTAT
>BMAW01115370.1:0-24333 GCA_019974015.1 Nephila pilipes | reverse complement strand
ATGTTACTTCGTTCAGCCGTTGTATTGCTAATAAACATGGTTTTGAAATATTGGGTTTATGTAATTGGTTTCTGGCATTATTATTTGATATTCATGACTTCTAAGTTTAATTTCGTGTTTCTTTTTAATACAAAGTAATGTTCACCGGCGATTTCGTGACAATGAGTGCGATCAAATTGTTTGGATTGCCTAGTTATGAATATATTTTTTGACTAACAAATAATCTGAATTAAAGGAGATTAAATTAATTTTATATATTCAACTCAGTACTAAAATTTAATTATTTATGTATGAAATTCAATTTCCTTCGAATTTCTGAGTTCTCTAAGTCTTCAAGCACAACGCAATTTAAAACTTTTCATTCGAAATATAAAATTTCGCAATATTATGCAATTCGTTTGAATGAGTATGTTATTAAGAATGAGTGAATGAGCGAAAGTAAAGGTTTATGGTTATGATGCGCCAATTGAAGAGTAATTGTTTCACTCTGAAATAAGTTTTAAAACAAATTTAGATTTATGATTTTATTTTATGTTTATCCACATATTTTTCTTTTTGCCCGTAATATAAAAGAGTGATGATGTTTTATGCTTGAATAAATCTATTATTCGTAGAATGTAAGTTTTTTGTTTTAGCCGTTTGAATATTGCTAGTCTTATTTCAGATATGCGTAGAAGCGTTGTCAAACAATGGCAGAGGTTTTGTCACTCTTTGAAAGTCTCCTTTCAGTTTTTTTAGTTTAGTTTAGTTTTTATTAACGTCGCACTAGAAGCAACACGGGGGCTATTGGCGACGGACCTCGTAGTTTTGAACCACGGTCAAGTGACGAGGATAACACATGAACTGGCAAATTCCTCTATAAGCTTCCACATCCCGCTAATCTGAACACTTTGAGTCTTGTTAGGTTTAACGTTTATAAGCTCCTGCTAACGGCAGTCTTGTGGTATAAAGGCCGGATCTCCCGTTCGACGAAAACCGTCATTTGCTAATCCGCGATCGTCACAATTAGGTTAACACGGCCACAATAGAAGATCGCTAGGGTATCATGGGGATGCTTAGTTTAGTTTCTTTAATTTAATTTAATTTTTTAAACGTCGCTCTAGAAGCAACACTGTGGCTATTGGTGACGGACCTTGTAAGTTTGAACCACGGTCAAGTGTCGAGGATGATACCTGAGCTGGCACCCCCTCTCCTAACATCCACACCACGCCAACGGGAGGACTTTGGGCCACGAACAGATTTAATGTGCATCACCCTCGGCTACCCGGCGGGTCTTTGGCGGCCAAGGATCGAACCCGGGACTGAACGAAAACCGCCGGCCGCTAGTCCACGATCTTGACCACTAGGCTACCGCGGCCCAAGTCTCCTTTCAGACTGCAATGGTACATATATAAAAAGTTCATTTGATGAAACAAGTAAAATAAAAAAAAAAAATAGTCAATTCTTTCTTAGGTCAATAAAGAAAATTTTTATTTTAGTTACATTTAATTAAATAATTACAATTATTGTAAATATGTTTATACGTGTGATGGAATCGAAATATTAAGTGACAAAGAAATTTTTTTCCACCTTTCTCCCCGCTTCGTCACTGACGGTATTTATTCCCATATTTATATCCTGCTAAATTTCTTATATAAGAATAATTTTTTTTCTACCATATAAGACTAAAATTAATTATTTGAAAATCAAATAAAAAAATTTATGCTACTACTAGATTCGATCCGACGGCATCAAGATTTTACGCCAACCCTCTACCAACTTTGTCATTGCAGGACAAATGACGTAGTAAAAGCATTAGCTTCTTTCTTAATTCATATGGTAAATTAAATGGTTGAAATGCAGTTTAATCCAACCACCCTTGGCGACAGAAGTTATTTGGCGCTACTTTTCCAAATGTGACAACCCCTGTTCGTTTCGCGGAATTAACGTTCAGCCAAAAAATCCTCAAGTTAAGCTACTTTTGAAATCGCGCTAAGTGATTGGGCTATACTGCATTTTTACCAAATAAATTTATTTAATTGAACCAATATTTGACAAAACTGTATTAACATCAAGTGTGATCCACTACAAGTTTAAAAAATATATTTAAACTTTAGTGGATAAATAAAAAGTATTTTGTTAATGATTGAAAATTTGAACAAGATATTATTAGTTCACACTCTCTCTATATATAAGACTTTAAATAATTCGAAATAAAAACCAACGTTTTTAAAAACAACGTTTTTATATGGTGGCAAAGTTTATTAAAAAAATTATTAAAATATTAGTTAAAACTGGCCGCAAATATCTAAATATTGCATTGTTAGGCAAATAAGAATGGTTCCCAAAATTTCAGAGCTCTAGCGTGATGGGAAGTTGGTTAAATTAACGATAGACAATTTGATGACACACTGATACACATACATACAGACACACACCAAGTGAAATACATAACAACGTTAAAACTAACTAAAATTAATTCATCCGTTAATTTAAATGGTTGGAATGTAGTTTAGTCAAACCACTCTTGGAGACAGGAATTATTTGGCGGTATTTTGCCAAATGTGGCTACCCTGGGCCGCTTCGCGGACTTAACGTTCAGCCAAAAAAAAAAAAAAAAATTCGCCAAGTTTGGCAATTATTCAAATTGCGCCAAGTGATTGGGCTTAACACCGTGTCGAAAACTGGTTAAAACTTGTCGCAAATGTCAGATGAAATATTGCATTTTAGGCGAGTACAGACGATTCCCAATATTTCAAAGCTCTAGCTTGATGGGAAGTTGGTGCGTATCGATCGAAAGTTGTGTACACACACTCACACCAAGTGAAATTTAGAAAAACGTTGTAAAATATTGGTGTTAGTTCGCAGTAGATTCAGGTACGAACGATTCCCAATATTTCAAAGCTCTAGCTTGATGGGAAGTTGGTTAAATTAACGATCGAAAATTTGATGACACACACACACTCACACACCAAGTGAAATTTAGAAAAACGTTGTAAAATATTGGTCGATGATTCACCAGTAGATTCATTTTTTGGTTCCCACAGTGCTAAAAATGTAGACAGTAATTCAGATACAGAAATGAAAGATCACAGTGTCTAAAAGCATGATAAAATGGAAATAGTAAAAAGGTTAATCTTATTTGTTCACTTAATTAAGGATTCATTTCGGATCTTTTGAGTACACGTACAGATATTTTAGTACAAAAATTATTTGGTATACAAATTCACTTTAATATTTTCTATTCTAACATTTAATGTAACCAAAAGCAAAGAAATATTGCCAAAGTGCAGGGGTCGCCAAAGTGGTCTATATAGAACCCTAGGGGTCTATTTAACAACAGTAGGGGTCTATCTGACCCAAGGGGTCGAATGGGGGTCTATTGGGACTCGAAGGAAAAACAGTTCTTAATACGCAAATCACACATATCTAACTGCGTACGTAAAAATTGAAAATATTTTTATAATTGACTTAATATTATGTTCTTTATAGAAAATAAAATAATAAATCAGAAAACAATCTGCCCCTTTTTTCCTTATGTGTTTTCGTATGTATACCGTGACGTCACAACTTGACCTTGTGACCAGTTTGTAATTTGCACGACTCATAGTATGTAGCCAGAAGAGCTATTGAGGCTTATCCGTGTCTCTTGCTGGCGAACCCATCAACCAATTAGGAACCTTTGGCGCTGACTTGGCGAGCGACGACACTGCCGTTGGCTTTCTATGCATTAAGCGCGAAGGGAATCTTCAGTACTCCGTTTTCTTTCTTCTTATGTTTGTGGTTTTAGTTCTTTTAGTTTTTTTCTTTTTTATACGGCAGTTACGCATCGTGTCGTTGGTTCGCCCTTTGTCTCCATACCTTTGTGGGGGTCTATGGAGATTTCGAAAAATTATATAGGGGGCGATAATCAAAAAAGTTTGGCGACCCCTACCCTAGTGACTGAGAAATAATGTTATGATTATAATTTTGTTTTAGTTAAAACAGTGTTTCTTGTGTACGTTTTTGTTGGTTCAAAGATACAGATTTTTCAGTTCTGGTGGTAACCCAAATCATGCCAGGGAACAGATTTTATGAAATATTAGGGTACATTTATGTGAAGTGCAGTAATGTAGTCTCTTAGAAAAATTCATACTTTACAAGCTGAGACATTTGACAAGATTCATTGATAACTTTCAGACATTTCGTTTACCACTGCAATTACAATCCATTGATGAAACTGATACTTTGCACTGGTCACTCATGTATAAAGTTATACAATCCGGTTAGTTTAATTTGTATTAAAGTTGCACTAGGAGCAACACGAGGGATATTGGCTACGGAACTCGTGATTTTGAATCACGGTCACGAGGATCACAGTTACGAGGATGACTACTGAGCTGGCACCCCAACCTCTCCTAACTTCGACGCCATGCCAACGGGGGACTTTGGACACCGACAGATTTAACGTGCATCAGCCCCAGTTACACGGCGGGTCTTTAGCGGCCAATAATCAAATCCGCGACTGAAAGAAAACCGCCGGCCACGAAAACGAAACCTTGACCACTACGCTACAGCGGCCAAAGCTATACCAGCGTTTTATGGGTTTCATCGGATTGCTTAAGTTATGGTAAGTAGGTGATATGACTTGCAATATTTTCCAGTAGATGTTGGAGCAGGCGCAAGAACCAGATGTGACCATACTGTGCCAAACAAGATAAATCTGTGAGCTAGACGTTAAAACAATGAAAATAGATTTGTCGACAAAAAGTGTCAAGTGAGATGGTAAAGTTTATATGCGCAAGAGCCAGATATGGCTATGTTGAGCCCAAAATGATTTAACTGTGTTCCAGACGTGAAAAAAATGAAAAAAAAAAGACACAAACTTGGTTGACAAGAAGGAGGGTCGAAAATGGAGAAGGATATGTAGGGTATCCCGGGAGTGCGTCACCCGTGTTTACCAAAGACAGTAACCCCATAGAAAAGAAAAAGATCACTAGGGTGCCTCGGGGTCATGATGCCCGTACTTACCTAAAGAAGGCAAGTCCCTGAGGTCCCCTGATATAATCCCCAGGGGCAGGGTGCCCAGCTATACCCCCAGACGATGGGTACACATTTTAGTCGCCTCTTACGACATGCATGGGCTACAGTGTTGGAGCAGGTTGAAACGAATATACATCCGATATCTAAATAAATTGCTTTATCAATGAACTAAGAGCAGTTACGCTTGGCTAAGAACTGCCGAGACTGAGAAAGCAGAGCTTTTTATACCACTGTGCAGTTGTTTGACAACACTGCCTGTAGCTCTGAATACGTAGACATGGCTCTTTTCTGGGTGTCATCGGTGCTGGTGAGCTCCATGGCATTGTTCTCCCGTTGGAGAAGCATCATCCAGCTGTCTCGGAATTCTGTGGTAGAGGCTGAGCCAAAAAATGTAATGTGGGTAAATTGAAAAAAAAAATTCGTTGTCAAGTTGGGTTGAAAATAGAAAATGATGACTAGGGTATTCTGCTGGTGGTTTAACCATATTTACCAAAGAAAGCAAGCACCATGAGAAAGAAAAGGATTCCTAAGGTGGCGCGTGATTACGATATCCGTACCTACTTTAAGAATGAAATTGAACGGAGAGAATTCAATGTTTGACTCAATGACGTTGACGTTGAAATTCCATGGGCGCCAGGAGCGCGGAGCGCTCCACAAGCCCAAATCTGGTATTTATTAAGTCCTTTGGATAAAATGGAAATTTACATTTTGGAGAGGAATTTCTTGCGGATGAGAGGGTAAAATTTTGAAGAGTAGAGATGAAAAATTCTTGAGAAATGAGCTGATTGATGAGCCCAGCATAGCTGGCGCCATCTGTTGAGCAGTTAATGAGTATGCACTTGAAAAATTTGAAGTTCCATGAGGGAAAAAGTTGATCTTACGATGGATGAAGAGAAACGACTGCGATTGGCTGCATTATTCTTCAGAGATATCCATAAGCGCTTCTAAGATGGCGAATTTTTTGTTTGCTTGTCCTTTTGCATTTTGAATTTTATGGAGATTTGTAAGCAGTCCTGGAATGATTGAGAAGATTTCGGCAAGAGCTTTGAGTTGTTCGATGGCTTCAAAAATGTTGTTGAAAGGATTTTTCTGGTGGCTTTTTGCATTATGTTGTCGGATTTTCCTTGAATTTTTTGATGAATCTGGGTTTTCGTCCGTTTGGGGCGCCATCTGTTGGTTTGATATTAAAGCATTTGCAAAAGTGTAGTCTTCACGAACAGTATTTGTTTTGGGTGTGTTGCTCTTAGTAATTGATCCTTTTGGAGGTTTGTGATAGAGTTTGCATCCTCCGTATGAGGCGGAGTGTCCAAATTCGTTGCAGTTAATACATTTTATTTCTTTAATTTTTCCTTCGATGTTACAGTCTCTGGTTGCGTGGGCGCCTGAGCATTTTAAGCATCTGGGGATCATACGGCAATTATCTGAATTGTGATGAAAATGTTTGACTCAATGTTTGTGACAGTTTCAGTTATAGATCATGTTCTACATTTAATCTATTTTGTATTTATATTTTCGATTAGTATATATTGAAAATGCGTTCCTCATAAATATGTTACGAAAAAATTTAACGGTGGCTTTTGACAAAGTATTAATTTGTACCTTGAGCCAGAAATTAATTAAATGGTGATCTTCAAAAATATCTGAGAAAATTGTCGCGGGTTCCGCGGTGGGTTTATTTCAATAATGTAACGAAGTGATCTCTAAACTTAAATCTTCTCGAAACAGATTGCTTATCTAGTTCTCGTTAGATATATATTGTGTATATATTTGTGGAAAATAGTCTTTGGAAGTTAATTCAATGTGTTCCATATTTTTACAATTTTTTCTTTAAATGTTTTCATCAAGTGTAATTTAATTTTCTGATTAAACGCTGCTAATAGGTCCAAAATATTCTCACTCATTCATCTGCAGTCATTAAATACAAATGTTGATTTTTTAGCATAGTTTCAATTTTATACACACAGAAAAGGGTGATGCCTTAGCATTGTAATGACAGATTTAACACATTTAATTTACAAAAGTTTTCAGATAAGTATGCAAGCTTCGGAAGCCAAAGGATATCGATTATACAAGATAACAAAAATATAAAGGATGTTCAATACGAAGGGCTTCCAAATTCAAAACTCGTGCCAGAAATTTTTTTACGGTAAATCCATACGATATTTGTATAAAGTAGTAAAGAAATGTAAATGTCTGAAAAGTCATGATAAAGAACAGGAATAGAAGTCAGCTAGGAGCACCTGTTTTAATAAAAATTACAATTTTTTCATCACTTAAAGTGGTAGATAACTCAGCAGGAATTCACTTACAGGCAAACATTTTTCATGAATACAGCAATAAGTCGATTCATATTTATCGTTAATCTACTTTACCGCGCTTCATGACAGGAATGCATTTCATTTATCGATTTTTGCACAAACAATCATAAAATAAGTCCAGTTTCTTCCATTTTCTTTTTCAAAATAACTATGGATAGTAC
The DNA here is from genome assembly GCA_019974015.1 of Nephila pilipes. NCBI lineage: Eukaryota > Metazoa > Arthropoda > Arachnida > Araneae > Nephilidae > Nephila > Nephila pilipes. The sequence continues at coordinate 16,853 of BMAW01115370.1, read as the reverse complement.
GCAAATTGATTCACCAATTGCAAAGGTTTTGTAAATAGTACGTCTTCTTGAATGGTATTCCTGAAAAATATATCCGATGTAGACAAACAATACTGCAACGTTTTCTATTTCAGCCAATGCGTTAAAATTTCAAAATAATTCAATTTCATCATCTTCAAAAGTTCCTTTTTTTCACCATTTACCAAATCATAATTTCTACGCTATACTGCACTGTTTGATAAAAGAACCAAATCATAATTCGTTGCTGTTTGTTTAGTTTAGTTTTTATTGACGTCGCACTAGAAGCAACATGAGGGCTATTGGAGACGGACCTCGTAATTTTGAACCACGATCAAGTGATGAGGACAACACCTGAGCTGGTACCCCCTCTCCTAACATCCATACCACGCCAAAGGGAGGACTTTGAGCCCCAAACAGATTTAACGTGCATCAGCCCCGGCTACACGGCGGGTCTTTGGCGGCCAAGGATCAAACCCGCGACTGAACGAAAACCGCTGGTCGCTAGTCCACAACCTGGACCACTAGGCTACCGCGGCCCATAATTCGTTGCTGAATTTTCTCCTATCATACACTTTGCGATATCTTTTGCACTTAGTCCAATTAAAATGTCTGCCACTGCATGTACCTCTCCAGATACTGCAAATCCATAACTTACTCGAAAGGATGCCTCAAGTGAGTAAGGAATTGTTTATTAAGGTCTCACTCACAGAAGCAACACGAGGGTTATTGAATACCAACCTCGTAAATTGAACCATTTTCAAATAACGAAGATTATACCTGAGCTAACACTACCCTCTCCAAATTTCCTTACCACATCATTGGGAGAAATTTGAGCCTCGAAAGATTTAATATGCATCAGTCCCATAATGGGAGGTGGGCAGATCTTGGGTGGCATCAGGTCTGAACTCACGACTCAACGAAATGTCGGCTACAAGTCCGCGACTATGATTATGCACTACCGTTCCACAAAATGGCGACTCAAATGCCATTTTATTATCTTCGTTTGAATATGACAGAAAATAAGAGATAATGGTTTTAAACTGTTATTCGAATAAACGTATTGCAGATTACACAAAGGTGCTTAGGTTCGGACTTTTCCACAGTTAAATAAAACATTTGTAAATAGTCGCGGTCACATTTTTTTCTTATGGCATTCACTAGTTTTTCTCTATTTTATGTCAGGTGAGAAGGTGGCTCAACATAGCTTAGGTTTCAGTATCAAACCCATCTGTTGTTTCGAAACTAGGTGCTGACGTCGAAGAGTATACAAATGACTGATGGTCCACCACTTTATCAGACTCGACTAAACAACGTGATTTTAACCATCATCCATAGTAAAACTTAGTTATGAATATTATTAAAACCGACTTAATAATTTTCATAACGTAAATTTTTTAAATTCCTCAATCAGTTATTATCCCAGGCAGAACTACATCGGCTCGAAGAGGGTCCTGTTTCAGTCAACATTATATTACAAGTCGTCTGCTGCATCCTGAATTCTGCAATGGATTCGCTCTCTTTCTACGATATATCATATTCCTCCATGATTGGTGTACCTCCGTTAAAAAAAAAAAGGTTGAAAATATTGAACATGAATAACTTACCAAACTCTATTTCCCGGTATCATAGACTTTATTTTGAAGTATATGACCAGGACTGGGCGAACAATCATAAATTGCCCCTTGAAAATTGAGATTCGTAGTATAACACGATATCTCTGAATCCATTCGATGAAATAGGGAAAAGTTCAAATTTGCATTTATTTTGCAAATGCATTTCATACACAGAATTTCCGGCTTCGGCCATGTCCAACATTAGAAGTTCAAGTTGATCTTCACGTGGCATTTCGTGAATGAAGCTTTCAATATGAAGTTCATGGGGTAGGGCTTTTTGTTTGATTTTATTAACGTCGCACTAGAAGCAGCACAAAGGCTCTTGGCAACATACCTCGTAATTTTTAACCCCGTTCAAGTGACGAGGACGATACCCAAAATGGCATCCCCTCTCCTAACTTCCGCACCATGCCAACGGGAGGCTTGGGGCCCCAACAGATTTTCCATGCATCAGCCCCGGGTACATGGCGGCTCTTTAGTGGCCAAGGCTCGAACCCACGACTGAATGTAAACCGCCGGATACGAGTCTTAAACTATGACCACTTGCTAAGTGGGCCACAGGGGGAAGGACATGGCTCATGTCCTTGAAGCAAATAAGATAGTAGTTTTCATGTAGATTCTGTTTTGTGGTGTTAATTGCCAGTACAAGCATTAGGCATTATTAAGTCCTATTTCTAGCCTTCTGAATGGATTGGCGAATCCAAGAAAATTTCAGACTTTTTGAATTGATTTTGAGAAAGAGTTCGACTGAAAAAGGGAAATTTCTGATACTGCAAGTTGTGATTTTCCTTCTGTTATCTTCAAGTCAGCTTCGTGAGTTGCTTCAAACATTTTGTACAGACCTTTTAATTGGTAACTGAGTGAGTGAGTGAGTGAAAGTAGGTTTTAATGGCGCAAGAGCCAAAGTAGGCTATGCTGCGCCAAACACTTAATTGGTAACTGATGGTTGCAAGGTAATTCAATCTCAATGGTCATTGTAGATATGACATTGCTGACACCAAAAGGCATACGCAGAACTTCAAAATGTCCATAGGATGTGACAAAACCAGTTTTGTAAATATCCGTCTGTCTTATGCAAATGGCATTAAATGTAGATTTTACATCCATTTTAGAATTGTATCGCTTGCTTACAATACGATTAATTATATATTCCTTCAGGTAAATTGGGGGTGGATCAATTTCCTGATGATATTAATAGTGAGCGAAAAATCCACAACTCGTCTTGGGGTGCTTTCCCGGAGTGAGTTTAAAGGTTATTGGCGTAAGAGACAGATGTGGCTTTGCTGCGCCAAATAAGATTTAACTGTGTTCTAGACGTGAAAAAATTGAAGAAAAGACAAAAATTGGTTGACAAGAAGGAGGGTCGAAAATAGAGAATGATCGCTAGGGAGAGCGTAAAACATCTTTACCAAAGACAGTGAACCCCATAGGAAAGAAAAAGATCACTAGGGGTCTTCGGGGTTATGATGCCCGTACTTACCTGAAGTCCCCTGATATAATCTACATGGGCAAGGTGTCCGGCTATATCCGGTTCCCCAGATGCTGGTTACCCAATTTAGTCGCCTCTTACGATATGCATGAGCTACAAGAGTGCTTTCATTTAAGGGCTGGTCTACAGCGAAATCAGGAGTGGCGTAAGGCGAGTTGCAAAGTCGATAATTTCCTTGCTTTAACTTTTTTCTGAATTTGAATATTTAGAAACGGATGATCAGGTTCTGAAAGTCATTATGGTCAACATGTAATGGGTTTGTCGTGTTGTAGTTCTAACTTAAATTCCAGATATGGACAAAATCCAATCATATCATGATAATTAAATACGTCAGCAAATTTTCTAATTACATCACCAAGTTGAGTTTGTTGCTTTGCCAAAAGATTTTCAGATTTAAGAACGGGTTGCGTTTGAAGCAGACGAGAAGTTAATGTTGTGTCTTCGCAAAATAACTTCGTCTGGTGGTGGTAGTGAAAATGTCTGAGTAGTGAAACAATTAATGCTATGTTTTGTTACATAGATATTTTCGTACAAGTGAAATAAGGATAGTGCAAAATTATATAACAATTCATCAGGGTGACAAGTGCACCTAGTTTGGACTTGTTTCCAATGAAACACTATAATTAGAGAAATAGAAGCAGGGCACAGATTTCAGCGTTAGACATATGTTCAATATTATCGATATTAATGTTCAAAGAAATCGAACCGATGGGTTTTACTTCGTGCTGGACAACTTGAAAATGTCCGTCAATCTATGGGTGAAAATTAACATCTGATGGAACATAAGAATGTTATATAATAGTGCTGTCAGCACAGGGTTCATATAGGGCACACATTTCGGAATCATTATCAATAGTGTTAGGTATTAATGCGGGCTTGATCATATGCGTTTTTGTACAATTTATAGAATTATTATTCGTATTTGTCAGCGTAAATCTCATAATTTTCGCGATTAGTGTTGCTGCGGTAATCCGAAAAATTCGTACTAGTATTGCTGCGTACTGTGTTATTATGAAAACTAGTAGAGTTGCTAGTAGATGGAAGTAGACTGTTCATTTGGTTATCGTGAATTTGTCGTGTTATGTTTCTTTGTGAACCTATAGGTGATCCTCTTTCAGGCGGGGATAAAATGCACATAATTGAAGCAGAACCTCTATGTACACATTGTCAGCAAGTGATATTTTGAAAGTCGTCAGTTTCGGGATTGTCTTTACAACGCTGCTCATGTATTAAAAGATCTCGATTGAGATTTCGGAAATTAGTATAGCTTATTTTCTTGTTTTGTATTTCGAAGTACATCAAGTGCTGTTACTCTACTAACTTATTCCTCAACTGTGACAGAATTTTGAGTAGCTAAAGTAATCGGTGCAATTTTATTTTAGCTGGTTTCTTGGCGAGTTTTCAAAAATCACACCAAATTGGCGTTAAATTCGGGTTTTTCAAACTCTGGGGTTCGGGTAGCTTGGAAAAGATGTCGTTGTGTATCGGAACACAAATGTGGGAAAAAGATAGCCCTGAGCGGGTTTTTCAAACTGGATTTGCAAATCAGACAAACATTTTAAAGTACATTCACTCACCTCTTTCGAACTCGAACCAGCAGCTTTTGAAAGAACTTGTGTTCGGGAGAAAATACGGAGAATTATGAAACGCAGAAACATAAATCAAATAGCAGAAGATATCTAATAACAGAAGCGGAGTAAAAATCCACCGGAGAATTTTAAACATGCACAACGGAAGTACTAATAAAACACAAACCACACGATTAGTGAAACGCTACAGAATTCAACTAGTTTAGAAATGAAGTAACGGACAATTCAGAATGTTCTAGAAACTCTGAAAAGTTAAAGTTTAGCAAAGGAAGCGCCAAAAATCATAACCTGTAATTGGTTAAAAAAGTTTTAACATAATCAACGAAACCCAAAAAGAAACATCGAAAAATACTAAGAAATGAAAATTTTTGGTTCCGAAGTTGAGGCGCAAAAATCTACTGGCCGTTGGCAAACAAATTACATAACAAAAAACTACTTACTGCGATAGGCTAAAAAAATAACATCCAGAGACAGCTGAGTGAGTGCGTGACAATGGGCTGTAGTGGCAAAAGAGCCAAGTTATCCAGAGATATGTATATAAAAAATATAGCTAGTGAACTTGAATCCCAATTCAGATGACAAATTTAATTTTAGGTTTTTTTTAATAACATCGCACTAGTAGCAACACGATGGCTTTTGGAGACGGAACAATTAATTTTGAACCACGATCAAGTGATGAGGCACCCCTTCTCCCTACATCCACATCACACCACAACAATGGGAGTACTTTGGGCCCCGACAGATTTAACGTGCATCAGCCCGGCTACACGACGGGTCTTTGGTGGCCAAGGATCCGAAGCCATGACCAATAGACTACCACTGCCACCATGACGAATTCAAAAGGATTGCCCCACCTAGAGCGACCACAGTGAAGGAAAACATGGTCAAATACATATAGATATATTTATATATAAAAAAATAGCCGGTGAACTAGAGAGAGAGTGTGAGTGAGTGAGTGAACGAGTGATAGTGAAGTTTATTGGCGCAAGAGCCAGATGTGGCCATACTGCGCCAAACAAGATAAATCTATGATCTAGACGTTAAAACAATGAAAATTGATTGGTCGACAAGAAAGGTCAAGTCAGAAAATAAAGTTTACTAGCGCAAGAGCCAAATATGGCTATGATGCTCCAAAAAAGATTTAACTGTGGTCTAGACGTGAAAAAAAGTTGAAGAAAAGACAAATTTGTTGACAAGAAGAAAGGTCGAAAATAGAGAAGGATCGCTAGGGTATCCCGGGGACGCGTCCCCTGTGTTTACCAAAGACAGTAAACCCCATGGGAAAGAAAAAGATACTAGGGTGCCTCGGGGTCATGATGCCCGTACTGCCGGTGAACTGGAATCCTAATTCGAATGGGTTGCACCGCCTAAGCCACCACAGTGAAGAAAAAAATGGTCAGAGAGAGGTGTCTATATACAGTGGCACAAACAATTGAGGATACACCTTACTTTTACTAGATAAATCCAACTTTCAATCAAAATAACAACTTAACCAGAAGTGCAAACGAATTTTTATTCTTAGACATGACAAAAGGTTTAATTAACAGTAAAAATAAAGAAAAATCAAAGACAAAATAATAAAATAAAACTTTTTAGAGGCATTTCAAATAAACATAAGCAGATTTTTACCTCAAAAAATTGAGGAAACACAAATGAAATTTTTGTTTAACTACCACTTGATTTCTTTTTGCTTGCTACTAGTAATCTAAGTTTGGAAAATTTTATCCTAAACTTTTTCAAATGTTATTTCTGTCTTTTGAAGTTGGTTATGAGAATATAAAGCTGTAATTTTAAATGGAAAATGGCTCCTCGGAAAGAGACTAGTATTGATGTAAGAAAATTTATATAAAGGTTATTTAAGAAGGGAAAATCTTATCGTGAAATAGCTGAAATTGTCGGTAGATGTCACTCATGTGTCCAGAAAATCATTGGGAAATTTAAACGCGATGGATTAATTCAAAACAAGAGTGGAAGAGGAAGGAAAAGTATTCTGAGTGATGTAGCTAAAAGGAAAATTTTCAAAAATATCAAGATTAATCCTAAACTGAGTGCAGTCAAACTAACTGCAGAAACTTCTCGAATAATCTGCAGAAGTGTAAGTGCTGAAACTGTGAGAAATGAGATTAGACCTGCTGGATATAGCAGTCGAGTAGCTGGAAAGAAACCTTTCATAAGCTTACAAAATCAGAAAAAGCGTTTGGAGTTTGCAAAAACTCATCAGATGAAGACAGAAAACTTTTGGAAGAAAGTTATATTTAGTGATGAAAGTAAATTCAACATTTTTGGAAGCGATGGTCGTCACACCGTTTGGAGAAAGCCGAACACCGCTTTGGATCCAAAAAATTTACGTCCTACAGTTAAACATGGTGGTGGCTCCGTCATGGTTTGGGGTTGAATGGCTGCAAATGGGGTAGGAAATTTAGTTTTTATAGAATGGTTTAGTTTAGTTTAGTTTTTATTAACGTCGCAATAGAAGCAACACGAGGGCTATTGGCGACGGACCTCGTAATTATGAACCACGGTCAAGTGACGAGGACGACACCTGAGCTGGCACCCCCCTCTCCTAACATCCACACCACGCCAACGGGAGGACTTTGGGCCCCGAACAGATTTAACGTGCATCAGCCCCGGCTACACGGCGGGTCTTTGGTGGCCAAGGATCGAACCCGCGACTGAACGAAAACCGCCAGCCGCTATCCACGACCTTGACCACTAGGCTACCGCGGCCCCTTTTATAGAATTGTATAATGGATCATAAGCTTTATATAGACATATTCCGCAACAATCTTAAAGAAAGCGCACAAACATTGGGTTTGGATGGAAATTTTATATTTCAGCACGACAACGACCCCAAACACACGGCACGTAACGTCAAAATGTTGTGTCTTTTTCATTGTAAACAGCAATTGCCGACACCGCCACAGTCCCCTGATATCAATGTCATAGAAAATGTGTGGGCCACACTAGAAACAGCGGTCCAAAAACACCAGATTAGAAACAAAGCCCATTTAAAGCAAGTGTTACAAGAAGAATGGGATAAAATATCTCCAGATACCGCTAAAAAATTGGTCGAATCGGTACCAAGACGTTTGGAGGACATTATAAAAGCCAAAGGACATACAACAAAATACTGATACTGTCTATGCATGTAATGTATCGAAAAAATTTCATTGGTGTATCCTTAATTTTTTGAGGTAAAGATCTGCCTATGTTTACTTCAAATATTTGTGAAACTTTTAATTTTAGATATTTTTTTGTTGATTTTCGTTATTTTTACTGTAAATTAACCCTTTTATTATGTGTAAAGGTAAAAATACGTCTTCTATTCTAGTTAATGTGTTATTTTCATTAAAAGTTGGATTTATCAAGTGAAAGTAAGGTGTATCATCAATTGTTTGAGTCACTGTATATAAAATAACCTGTGAACTATAATCCCAACTTATATGTCAAAATCAAAAGGGTTGCCACGCCTAAAGCCACCACTTTGAAAAGATAGCAGTGTAGCCACATTTGGCAAAATATCTCCACCAGAAAAAAATACCAGACATCGCCAAGTCAGCTGAAATAGGATCCAATCAAGTAATCTGCTACTTTTTTTCTGTAATGTCACTAATTATCATAGAATGGTGATCAAGTTGCGGAGTGGTGAAAGAGGTGTTTTTTTTACATGAGCATCTTTTGCATAAATATAATCAACTAACATCTCTCTGTGCTTCAATTTTCAGTCACTTTAGTTTGCACCGTGATGCGTCTTCTAAATCTCGTTGTGTGAGCAGTTTTTAATGCAGTATAGTCGTTATAATCTTTCCCCGTAGTTAATTACCAATTTTCTTGCGGATCCAGAGAGGCTAGAAATGGCATTTATTAATTTTAGTTCATCTATTAGCTTGCTAATATTGAAATTATGTCAAATATTTAAGCCATTCGAAAGTATTATCAATAACATTTATTTAAAACATTTCATTTGAATTTGCCGTATTATTGGTGAACGTGATTTGAATAAAATTTGACTATTTAAAAGTTTAATAATATTTTTTTGCATCTTCATCAACGAAGCGAAATTTTAGTTTAATTTTTTATTAACATCGCAATAGAAGCAACACGTGGGCTATTGGCAACGGACCTCGTAATTTTGAACTTTGGTCAAGTGACGAGGACGACCCCCGAGCTCAATGTAGCGAGAATTGTTAAAATATTTGTATCAATTTGAGAGAGATGATGTGGGATGAAGTGAGGAATAAGAACAATTACTTAAAAGTTTTATTTGTTTTCGTAGCGTTTCAGTTACATTCAATAAATCTGTTTTGAAAGGACATGTTTCATTGAGATTTTCATTACCATTTTGCGATTTAATACGACAACTATTTAATTCATATAAGGTTCCATCTTCATTTCTCTTAATATTATCTTAGATAATGCGCAAAATTAAATCTCTTTTATTTCCAGTGGTTGAAAAGTTTCTTAAATGTAAATCCATTTTCAATTGATCAACAGTTAAACGTCTAAGCGATTGCACTTCAGAGGAATTCAAAACAATATCAGCATTTGTTGACATTTTTGTTGTTTAATCACAGCTGATCTTGGCGAAAATCGTGGTTGAGCCAAATATAGTTGTTAATGTTTTTGGCGAAAGACAGATGAAAAGTATTTTTGTCGACCGATCGTTATTTTTACAAATTCAACGAAAAATAACGAAAATTTTATTGAAATAAAATTACTTAGGCGAGGTGTAGGCATGCGTTGATAATTGTTTCATATTTCTTAGAAATTAAATCCATTAGAATCTCACACAACTTCTTCGGAAGATTTCAACGAATAGAATGGCTTCGTTTGTTTATTCGTGGCTAACAATTTTTGAAGTTTCTGCGAAAGAAATTTAGAAGTTGACAGAACTGACATTTATTTACCATTAAAACACGAATGTATCTTATGCAATCGCAAACAATTCCAAATATATCTAATTGTAATGAAAACTGACACACAATTTTCCATAAACTTAGAAATAATTACATTTAACTTAAATGTAAACTTTATAGATGATTAGACACTGTCAAGGTCTTAAAATCTCTTTCTAAGTGATACCGTTTTCGATGTACTGCCCTGCACAGTGCTCGTAATATTACCGTTTCTCAATATTTATATCAATAAAAGTAAAAATTAAGATAAAAAGTGTTTTTATTTTTGAATTATTAACACAGTAGTAAAGATATGTATGTAAATTTATTATTTCCTTACTTTTATTACATTAGCGTTTCAACATTCTACCACTGAAATATTTTTGCGAACTCCTTTTCTACACCTGAACAACCCTTGGATTTCCTGGACCACCGGTTAGAAGCCAATGTCTTAGGTGATAGAGGATTCCGACATAAATGTTCCACATAAAAGAATTTTTCCCCAAAAAATATAACTTCAGAAAACTAGCAAATGGTATTAAAAGCTTTAAAATTTTTATAATAAATGATTCGTTGGTTTTCATAAGCATAAAGCGTATATATGACGGAAATCGACAAAGCATCAGTTAATTTTTCAAAGCGCTTGTATCTGATCCAGGCAATATTCTGTAAATGCATCAAAGTAAAGGAAGGTATGAAGGAAAATGGTGAGTAAAAACTCTATGATTGAATTTTATGAAAATGAATTTAACAATTGCTAGCCGGTTTGAATTGTTATTTGCAACACCTGCCACATTTTCAGATTTCCTCCTTTTTACAGATGAAATTAAAAACACATTTTCATGTAAAAACATAGTTAATGGTCAATAATTTTCCTACCGTTTAACACAGCACTAACACATATTTCTTTCTTTTTCACCCTCTGTTGATAGTAAATAAACATAGTAAAAACCATGTTGAAACATTTTATATATATTGATACTTTAAAATTTCCCCTCAATTATTAATATTTGCGTAATGCCTTAGTAATTTTACGATGACTCACATTATCTTTGAAAAGTCGAATAAAAATATAAATAAGTTTAATTACTTCCATTGTTGCTTCGAACATATTCATTTCAATGTTTCTAAGAAAGATTGTGGCATCTGTTATCCGAATCGAAGACTTATAAATGCAATCTAAAACTAAAAACGTATTCTCAACTTGATATTCAACATGAGCACAAACTGAACTCTTTAATTTGATCACTTCAACAAATACTTCTCTAAAAGCTTGTAATCTACCAACACAATAGCTTTGGCAAAATTCAAACTGATGTTCTTGAATGGAATTTGAAACTTTAATGGTTTTATTATATTCATGAATGAACCATTCGTATACATTAATTAAAATATCAAATAATTTCGTTGTCATTTCAGCAAATAATAATAAATATTTTGCGTTACTATTATAAATTCCATTACCTGAAGTGACCTCAATGGAAGATGAATCATTATTTTCTTTATCCATTTAATAAACCAATTCTGAATTTAAAATATTATTTTAACAGCTCATACAGAAAATTCTCCAAACCATGTATATGCTTTTATTCACTAGTGAAGTATTTTCTATTTAAAAAAGAATAATCAAACAATAGAAGCACCATATTTTGTCAATGAAATTTATCTAATCAAATGCACATTACTGCTTTGAAATAAACGGCGTCAGTTATTTGAAAATATATTGTTGCCAGTTATGGTTTGAATTAAAAGCTCGGTTGTAGTTACTAAGTTGACACATAATCTGTCTGTCGACTCAAGGGATCAAACGTTAGCGGGGCTGGGGCACCTTAAATTTGGTTGAGGCCAAAAGTCTAACCATGGTACGGCACAGAAGTTTGGAAAGAGATGAGACAGCTCAAGAGTCGTCCTCGTCACATGACCGAGGTTCAAAATTATCAAATTCGTCACCGTTATCCGTCATTTTTCTTCTGATTTAGTTTAGATTGGTTTAGTTTTTATTAACGTCACACTAGAAGCAACACGAGGACTATTGGTAACGGACTTCGAAATTTTGAACCTCGGTCAATTGACGAGGACGACACCTGAGCTGGCACCCCCTCTCCTACATTCATTCCTCTCCAACGGGAAGAATTTGGGCCCCGACAGATTAAGATTGCACACCATCCCCGGCTACAAGGCATGTCTTTGGTGGCCAAAACACGCACCCGCATTTGAACGAAAACAGCCGGCCACGAATCCGTAACCATGACCACTAGGCTACCATGACCCGTGTTTCTTCTGAATGTGACGCTATAAGAAATCAGCCAATCAAAGACACATATGTTACTTTCCCCATTTAATTTATCTACCACACTCTGTAGGAATATTTTCAGACAAATTCCATTTAATAGTTGTAATTCCTCGTAAGCTATATAAAAGTTTGTGATTGGAGGAAAAATCGAACTTCTGGTTGTTTAGGGGAAAAAATTGCTCGCGTGCCGTCTTTTGTTTAAAGAATAAGAAATAGTAAATTAAATGAGCAAAAGTTGAAATTTATGGTGCAAGAACCAAATTAATTTGATCTACTCCAAACATTGTGCTTATGTGATCTAGACGATAAAAATAGATTAGATTGGTTTTATTAACGTCGCAATAGATTAGTTTGGTTTTAATAACGGTACATCTAACACGATACTATTGATAACGGACCTCGTAATTTTAAACCGCGGTTAAAGGACAAGGACGAGATCTGATCTAACAACTCCATCTTGAAATGTCCACACCACACCATAGAAAGATTTTGCGCCTCGAGAGATTTAACGAAATTACGGCTACACGGTAAGGTTTTAGCAGCATCTGGGTTCAAACCATGACTGGAGGACACAAGTCCGTGATTAACACCTTTGAGAATCTGTGTATTTACGTGATCTTCGTGGGTGGAGCAGCTGCCACTCGTATTTAAGGTCCTTGTGGTATATTGACATAAAGAGAAATTAATTTTATTTTCGAGTCTTATTTTAATGAATGATTTTCACGAGTGTTGATAGTTCTGCATGCATCATGAGATGTAATTAATTTTCATTATACATTGTGTGTGCTATTTCATAGAACACAAATTATTTCTCAGAAATATGAAGCTATTTTAAAGTTTGTATTGGTGTAGTGCTTTCAACTTGTTCGTTTTAAAAGGGAAAAAAATTGGGAAATTGTATACTTGATTAAATTAGATGCTAGCTTTCCAGGACCCCTTTTTGGTATTGTTTACGATCAGCATCTCTAGGCTTGCTGCAGATATAATATGTTTTCCCGGAATTTGTCTTGTGTTATTTAAAATTTTTTGAATGAAAATGAACTTTGTGAAAACATTATGAAGATTTTATTATTTCTGGCACAAAAATTGGCTATAATTACTGATAAGTATCAAGAATTTTATTTACCAGTAATTTTTAATGATCCCTAGGCTACCTCGGCCACGACATTAAAAATGAAATAAAGTTTAAAATTAGCTTACGAAATTAAGAGTCGAAAAAAGAGAAGGGTTGCTAGGGGCACCACGAGGCGCATCACCCACGTTTACAAAAGATACAAGGCCCCCATGGGAAAGTATGATCAGTAGGTTACCTCAGGTTCATGATATCCGTCACTTAGTTAAAATAAATAAGACAGTGAGAAGAAGAAAACTAAGTAATTACGCTGACAGGCATAGGAAGGTGAAGACCGATTGCAATACTTGGCGAAAAATTAAGTTTAATGATCGAAAGACACAATATTACCCGTACCTTAATAATTAACCTGCTCTACTATCAGTAAAACACTACCAAAAATAAAAATTGCTGAAGTTTATTTTTGATTGATTTTAATCAGAATAGAAAATGTTTTTCGAATCTGGTCATCCGAAGATCATAAGAATTTTTCATGTTGAATATAACGGAACTCAAAAACGTTTTGTTGAAAAGTGGAGAAGTGAAAAGTTCTCAAATTTCAGGATTCTGCTTCCACTGCACATAATTCAAAAGCGTGTTTCATGTTGTTTTGGCTTAATTAAATTTTGGATTAGGCAGAAGTGTAAGACAGGATTGTTTTTATTTACGACGCCTTTACAAGCAACTCGACGGCTTTTGGAGGAATTCCCAAATAGACTAAGCTCACCCAAAGGGCTTAGAGCTACAAACCAACCCCACGGGAAACAATTATCCCCACACTCGGCACCTTTTGCCAAAAAGAAATTTTTTCAAGAACAATAAAGGGTAAGATATAACGGTACATGTTAGAACAAAGAAGAAAATATATAGCATAAATTCGAAATTCAAAACAATAAAAGCCAATAAGCTTCGATAATAAAAGCCAACAATGCGCTTACAGAATACGAAGTCATAGTTATAATTATTCACATTTTTCATTTCTTCCCTTCTTTTTTGGAATTTGTATGAATCTATAATCCATTGGCATCGCGATTTGTTTCTAGGATCGGATGCTAACACTCTGATTCAAGCTGACAATCAGTCAGCTCGACGAAAGCTAGGCGTAGCATTGGTACACAATTTGCACACAAAAAGGAAAAAGAAAATATTTAGAAATGAAGCACTACATAAACAATATATGTACAGTGGCTCAATAAAGAACTTGAACAGTGGTTTTCTCACAGTTCCGCCTGTATTTTGATGCTTGAAAATACATAGTATAACAAAAACAAATTTTCTGTAAAATCATAAGTTTCATCAACAATTAGCATGATAAAAAGAATTGCAAAAGTAATTTCATCTATTATAAATATATAAACATTAAAAATATACACAAAATAAATTCAAAAATGAACTCTAGCACTCAGAGTTGAAAAGAAAAAAAATATGATTCGTATAAAAACGCTTAGTATTTTTTCGACAGTCCCTTATGTGTTATAACGGCTCTCAGTATTTTAGGCTTAGTTTAGTTTACTTTTTATTAACGTCGCACTAAAAGCAAATAAAACTACTAGGGCTATTGGCGATGGACCTTATATTTTTGAACCTCTATCAAGTGACGAGGACGACACCTCAGCTGGCAACCCCCTCTCTTAACATTTACACCACGCCAATGGGAGGACTTTGGGCACGACAGATTTAACGTGCATCAGCTCCGGCTACACGGCGAGTCTTTGGCGACCAAGGATCGAACCCACGACTGAAGGAAAACCGCCATCCACAAATCCACGACCTTGACCACTAGGCTACCGCGACCCCTCAGTATTTTAGGCATTGACTTTATAAGTTTTTTACCAAAACTTGGAACAATTTAAGACCACTCAAGTTGGAGTGCATTTTTTAAGTCAAATTTTATCTTAAGTGTTTTTTTAAATTTATTTTCCAAACATACCCATACAGTATCAATCACATTTAGGTCAGGTGATCCTTAAAATGTTTCTCATACATGTGGGTATTCATACAAAAGTCATAATCGTACAATATTTGCTGTATATTTTGGATAATTATCTTGATAAGAACTCAACCTTCTTAATCCCCAATTCCTTGGCGCTTTTTAGCAAACATTTTTTCATAATGGTTAAATACTTTATGCAGTTCATTATGCCATCAATTATATAAAATTTTTCTAAACTACTGGCAAACATGCAGCCTCATACCATGACAGAGCCTCCACCATGCTTTACAGTAGCTCTTAAATTTTGCTCTTGCTGTTCTTGATTTGGTTTTCGCCATACATAACAGTGACCATCTGAGAGAATTCTAATTTACTTTCATCATAAAATAAAAGTGTTTCCCAAAATGAAATGCCTTTACATATATAAGTTTTTGCAAACATCAGTCTTTTCTATCTGCTGTATTTACTTACATGGAAGAGTGGCTTATAATAAGAGAGTAGTAAATTATTTCTACGTAAAAATAGTCTTATTGTTTCTGGATTAAAACTTTTATGAAGATATTATGACAATGTATTGGTTAGATTAGGAACACTAGGATTTAAAAAGCATTGTCTAAAAATCCATCTTTCCTCTTTGTTCCAAAACGCTTTTAGTATTCCATATTTGTGCTGGTTACAGTTGATTTCGAAATTTTGAAATGATTAATTATATCAAAATCTGTAAAATGATCTATTTACAACTTAAATTATTTTTCGAATCGATATTCTTTTTTTATGACATTTCAGAACGAGTTTTTTTTTCCTCTATTGATATCTACCCTCTTTGCCTTTCCATCTAATTTTACTAAACTCACAACAATGAACAAAATTCCAGTTTGAAATGTGAAATTAAAAATAATAAATCAGCAAATAATGCCAAAGTTAGAAATCTTACTTTGAATTGCCGATAAAAAGTCAAATCGCGAGTTATTTTTTTGACTATTTTTTTAAAATTTTCTTTAAGATTTCCTTTTTTTCCAACTGGAACCAATTTTTTTTTTGCGGAAAAATTAGTAGAAAACTAATTATAATAAGATACACTTAGTCAAAAAAGTAAGTACCCATCTCATATATCCGCTCAAAAAGTCCTAATTTTAAAATAAATGCAAGATGCAATATATATCTTTGGAAAATGCACCATATTGATTGTGAATTACACTTCAAGAAAATAGAAAATGAACTTTGCCTTACTTTACTTTATGTTATTTGTAAAGTAATTTATAAGTCTAGATACACATCTTTATGAGTATGCTGTATGTTACGGATAGTTCCTAAGTTTTTCAACAATTTTCCATGTTAGTCAATAAATAATAAAATAATTTACTAATAGCTTCACGAGAAAATGACCTATCACAAGATCTGAAAGATTTAATTGTAAAACTGCACAAGAGAAAGTCTCAATAGGAAATACCGAAGATCAGCGGGAAAAGTCCTGCTCCAGAATGTTTCCGGTTTAAGGAGGCATAAGCAATTGGACACCTACAGTGGCTCAAACAATTGAGGATACACCTTACTTTCACTTGATAAATCCAACTTTTAATGAAAATAACACATTAACTAGAATAGAAGACGTATTTTTACTTTCACACGTAATAAAAGGGTTAATTTACAGTAAAAATAACGAAAATCAACAAAAAAATATCTAAAATTAAAAGTTTCACAAATATTTGAAGTAAACATAGGCAGATCTTTACCTCAAAAAATTAAGGATACACCAATGAAATTTTTTTGATATATTACATGCATAGACAGTTTCAGTATTTTGTTGCATGTCCTTTGGCTTTTATAATGTCCTCCAAACGTCTTGGTACCGATTCGACCAATTTTTTAGTGGTATCTGGAGATTTTTTATCCCATTCTTCTTGTAACACTTGCTTTAAATGGGCTTTGT